>SNQJ01S0027692.1:92902-108058 GCA_010110895.2 Picea sitchensis
ATTGATTATTTCTCATATATTGTGCATGGTGTATTGTGGTGTATTGGTGTAACTCTTATACTATTGCTCATTTATCATTGGATATAATTGAATGGTTTAAGTATAAGTTGAAAAATATTTTTAAATTGTACTTGATATTGATTCACCCCCCTCTCAGTATCAACATAGTTCTTGTATGATCAAAACAACGTATATATGACAACAAATCAAGTAAATTCATCATTCAATAATCTTAACTAACAAAATTACAATAATTCATCAATAATTGATCGTCACACTTAAAATATCAAAAGAGAATCAAAATGAGTTTTTTAAACTTGGTAGGAACCAAGTGAGGAAATAGTAGTGGCACATCAAATATCAAAGCATCATTCTCAACTAAATTCAAATTATCCTTCCTCCATGACCTACTTCCATCTTCCACATCCTATCATTTCCTTTGCTAGACTATACTGGAGTGACAACTATATTGACCTAACCCCAAATAGAACCTGTAAGAAAATGTGTCAACTATTTTGACGCAACTAGATGTCACCATCTCATGTCTAAGGGAGCATGTATTAACATATCCCTCCCAATACTTTGGGTTTTGGAGGATAAATTGTGGGAAATACCTCCACCCCTCTTGATAATATTTTGGTCAGCAAGATACTAAGTGGCTAATACCTCCACCCTTCTTGATAAAACTGGGTTCAACAACCTATATCAAACCATACTATGCAACTATTATTCTTAAAGTCATGTCATCAAAAAACCATTATGGGAAAGTTGTGGGTCCTCTCAAACCCACACTTACCATATATCATAACAATATTTGAAATCATAAATTAAATCATAAGTAAAACTTAGAGTATACACTACCTTCCTTATGGCACTAAATTAATTTGGTTATTCACATCTCATAAACATGTAGGAATCAACCTGTAGGTTATCTCACTAATACTCATATCCATACAGATACATCACAAATTTCACATGGGAATCCATATTTGCATTGACATTCAATTAATAAATGTAGGGTTATTTATACCATGCCTTGCATTTGTCATACAATCACAACACAATTTTGAATTGGTATCCATGCATCACATTTCCACATTTTAATTTGCATGGTTTATCATTATCATGAACTTATAATAGTGAATATAATATTATGAAACACATAAATAGATCTATATGTACATGTCTCAAATGTCTATATCAATCTAATTTATCCCAAATAGATACTAACCAATGAATTATTAATATGAATAAAATCAAAGTTATAACTACCTAAGGAAAAAACATGGGGCATTTTAGGTACTAGAAAATGATGGAAAATAACTAGAAAAGCAACACATTTTCCGTTTTCCCACTAGAATAGTTACATTGCATATGTGCATTACGTTTGCATTCGAACAACAAAGTTTCATTAGAATACTATTTACAAACCATCGCAAGTGAAAAATGATCCCTTTTGGCAAGTAAGGTGAAGAAATATGTCTCATCTTCCATACTTGACTTGTGTAGAGGAATATCAATCAATGTCTTTGAAGGGAATGTCCTTGTAGTGTATAGATATACTTCTAGTAAAAATAATAGCTTTCCTCCAAAATCCCAACTTGTTCATTTAGATCTTGTGGATGCACATAGTAAAATGACAATCATTGTGAACAAAAACAATAATCTCATAGAATTTAGTTTCTTTGATAGCTATCATCTAGCACAAGATTGTGTGTAAAGAGATTCATCATTAATGCCAATGGAAAATATGAAAGAGCCAATGCAAATTTCTTTAGTGTAAAAAATTTGATAATAATTTTTCAATTTATACGATTGCCTTCTTCACATATTCACTCTAGATACCACAATTTGTGCACTCCTAGCATCAAATGAGTGTTATCCTGTGACTTCCTATACAATCATGAAGTCCTACACCACCTTTATGTATTTCACATTATAGGATGTATTTTCTTATCCGAAGTGTGTATTACATCTTATTTTCCTCCTCCTAGCCTTATCTCTTGATGATATGCCAATGTGAGAGTAAATCTAATTTATGAGGTGGTTACATCCATGCAATACAAATTTGTATAATTGGAATGAATATTGTGATGAGAATGACTTAAGTCTGTTTCACCAGATCCAGTGCCAAGTCTCTTTTCATGTTTAAGACGGTATTAGAGCTCCTTGAGCCTTAAAGACACAATAACTCCATGGTATTGATCTATGGAAGGGGAGGTATTGTAGCTCCTCATGGTAGTGATCCATGAGAAGTGTAACTTACAGTAAAGAGAATGATAGTGCTATTCGATGTAATGAACAACAACATATATGGTGATGATTCTCTAATTTTAATGATGAACATATGACAGTGATGGGCCTATTAAATAAGAGAGAACCAATGTTGGAAATTCATGAAATCTAAGGAGAAGACATCACTGAAGGGGAAATTATTTTTTTTTGGAGGGACTGTTAGTAAAATTCATATTTCTCTTTCATTATTTATCTATTTTTAGTGATTTCAGTTATGTTGGAAAGTATATTTAGAGGAGAACCAAAGGATACTTTTATATTTTCAATATCCAATTTTGTTTTCTAGTTATTCATCCTATAAAAACTAGATTATATGTAATCACGAGATATGTAGTCATTAAAATGTAGATTATAGTCATTATACAAAACCAAATTAACCATACAATATAGAATTGGAAAATGTATTTTAGAGATCCATCAAATCCCTTTGAATATTGATTGAAAAATCAACTTTGAAGGAGAAAATCTTGATAAAACAATCCACTCAAAAAGGAAAAATGAATGTTGCAAGTGAGAAACACATTGTTCTAACTGTAGAAAATATATTTTTTCTAAGATAAAAATTGTGGATATGACACTCAAGTGATTATTCAAATGGGTATATTTCATTTTTTCAATTGACTTCTTGATTACTAATATTTTGTCAATGAAATTTTGATGGTTTTCTCAAGCGAAACAATTTCATGCAAGATTTGCAAATTGTACACACATATTTATGGAAATGTGAAGGCGTTTTGAATACAGCCTCACTGAGATATCTAATGGGTTCTCTTCATTTTTCAAGTCATGGTTGAATTCATGAAGGATTTTGGCATTTATTTTTTTATTTTTTTAGTAAAATAGACTCAAAAAAAATTGTGAAAGAAGGGAATCTTGCAAAATAGTTGAAGCTTTGGTTTCCAAACTTTGTAAAAGGTTTTTTAGATATATATTTTGAACAAAGTAAGTTTTTTGGTAAAAAATAAATGTATCCTAAATATTCAATCAAATTTGAAGACAAAGGTTGCATAGTCTCATTGAAAATGAGAAAATAAGCCTAGTTGAGATCTTTTTGTGCTACATATTTCAATGAAAAGTATAATTTTTTTGTGTTGGATGTGTCCTTCACCTATCTTGAAATTTGCATAAAGGGGTATAAGGTACACTTTGTCTTTGTGTGTGATGATGAATTCTTTTGAATTCTTGATGGTGGATATTGTCAACACAACACACATGGAGTAACACAACAAAAAAAACTCGATGATTCAACAACATAATACATCAATTCAATCATACACAAGCATTGTGTAATTTCATATAACAAGAAGGTTAATAAAAAAAAAATCTCTACACGTGATGGTTAATATTCATTTATGGTCCATGTAAAATATGCTTCATTTGATCCATGAGTCATGTGATACTTAGTCTTTAATTCAGGTGTCTTTTGGGTTAATATCTTGTTAAGTCATTTTTTAAAGAATAATATTGAGTCATTGAATTGTAAAAAGGGTTTGAGTTTCAAATCCTTTCAAAGTCAAAATTCAACTGTGCAAATTGTCATAAAAGACTTGGCTAAAATTGAATAAGGAGGTCATTTTCATGCAAGTCTAATCACTGTAAAATCAACACTTTGTGGTGCATGATTGGTAGTACCCAACACCCTAAGGTTGTTAGTGCCCAGTCCAAGTGAGTGAGGACAAACGAGCATGAAATAATGTTTTCCTTATTGGAAACATTGCTTGAAACAACAGAAAGCACTTCAATCACAATACCCTGTATTACATTAGAAAAAATCATTACCTGTTTGTGAGTAATGCAAACAAAATTCAACTTGCTACAAATTTAATCCCAACTCTTGAATGACGAGTTAATGACACTCAAAAATTAGGGGCCAGTTAAGAATTCTAAACTAGTGTTTGTTCATAATAATCCTTGTAAGAGATGGATCCTCCTCAACATGTATTTCAGGGAAGTCAAATATTTGATGATGAATCACAAGATGCCAAAGCATAGAGTGATACCAAAATTAGTTTAAGTGAAAGTGACCTTGAATATTTTTCATTTGAGGTTACAAAAGAAAACATCCATGAATGTATGAAAGAAAACAAATAGGAAAAGAATGATCTTTCCAAAAGAAATGCTAGACCTTGGGAAGAATTAAAATTCAACTAGAATCGACATGGATTAGGATATGAAAAAGACATCAAATTTCATATTATTAACTACTCCAAACCAATTCAATATGTGATTTTTAGTTTTCTTGCCAACTCTAAGAATGTTGTCAATATAAAAATTCTTGAAAAATGTGAACATTTGCATCAAGTTGGTTGTGTGGAGACAAATTTTTTTGATCTCCATCTCTGTCTTCATTATGGGAAGACAAACCATCTTATCTTTCAAACAAATGCCAAAAGAAAAAGAAGAAATTAACACTTGGTGATGGTGTATAACATCCAAGATTTTTCATGTCTTATCGTCAAGTTCAAACACAAGTAAAGACATATTTAAATAATGAAGTTGCAAAAGAGGATCGATTTGAATGTCTTCAATCAATTTTTATGGATGATAAATTTGGTAATGAATGAGGCCCAATTCCCAATGTCGCCTTCAATTGAAAATCAAGTCGATGACCCCTGATTACTACTCTCTTACAACTTAAGGGGGGGGGGGATACACTGATGAGTGAAAATGATTAGTGGTAAACCAAAACCACCAAATGAAGTGAAAATGGATAGTGGTTAACCAAAACCACCAGATTTAGTGATGAATTGGTTAATGGTAACCCACAAGAAAACCCATGATTCTCACCTTTGAACTAACAGGGGGGGATATTGATGATGATTCTCAAACTTCATTTTTCAAAAGAAACAAAAAAATGCCAAATGGGTAACAACAGTCTATAGATGGAAGACATATACATACAAAAAACCATATCATTGACAACAATAGTAGCAAGAGAATTGCAAAGATTTCATGACCTGTGATAAATTACCAATTTGGGCACTTTGAGGTTTTTGCCACTTGTCATTTTTTTATGTGAAAAGCATTGATGTGATTGATTTTTTATTGAAATGATTGATTTAGGATTTGACTAGTTCCAACAAGACACTTGGTTTACTACTCCATGTTTATTTGGTAGAATTATGGTTCAATGTCTTGTAGTTGGATCATACACAATATTCAAGATTAAGATGTTGTTTGACACTATTTATGTGTCATTTTTTTAGAGAAGTTTTGTGGACATTTTGTTCACCTAGATGGTCATTTGACCTAGTAGAGGATCATCACCTGTGATAAATTACCAATTTGGGCACTCTGAGGTTTTTGTCACTTGTCATTTTTTTTATGTGACAAGCATTGATGTGATTGATTTTTCCTTGACATGATTGATTTAGGATTTGACTAGTTCCAACAAGACACATGGTTTACTACTCTATGGTTATTTGGTAGAATTACGGTTCAATGTCTTGCAGTTGGATCATACACAATATTCAACATTGATATGTTGTTTGACACTATTTATGTATCATTTTTTGAGAGAAGTTTTGTGAACATTTTTTTCACCTAGATGGTCATTTGACCTAGTAGAGGAAAGATATATCCATTTGCATTGTTGCTTGGCGTTTGATTGGGTTGTGAATTATTTTCAAGCATGTGTCATACTTGCAATTGATTCACTTCTCATGATTTTCTCTCATAAGATATTGGAGTTCACATCAATGAAAAATTACAGGGGTTCTAGATCACATGTTTACACAATAATATTTTCCATTCCAGATTATATGGATCTTCAACATCCATATTTGGTGGATTTTCATAATATCTCTATTGAGGTTCAACCTAGGAGTTTAAGACTGAATAATTGGAGATTATACCAATTTATGCACTAGTTCTTATTTCTTTGCCGGTATAATTCTTCAGGCTTATGATTGAGGAGGGGATTGTTATCCTTTGACTTCCTATCCAATCATGAATTCCTACACCACCTTCATGTATTTCACATTATAGGATACAATTTTTATGCTAAGTGTGTATTTGATCCTATTTTTCCTCCTCCTAACCTTATCTCTTAACAAGTTGTCAATGTGAGAGTAAATCTAGTTTATGAGGTGGTCAAATCCATGTACTATAAATTTGTATCATTGGAATGAATATTGTGATGAGAATGGCTTAATCCATTTTGGCTAGATCTCTTTTCATGTTTCTTTGCATAGTTTAACAATGAGGAGTACTTATTTTTATCATTTGGAGTAGTTGTCATTGAATTCCATCAAACCAACCACCATTATGCAAAACAACACATTTTTTAAATGACACTGCAATAGTAAGCAACACTACTAAATAAATATTCCTTGTCTTTGCATTGGATTTTTCATTTTGTTTATTTTTCCTTGTACCTACTACCTGTTGAGGAAAATATATGAAATGATCTTACTCAATCATTTTTAGATATTTCTTGGCTAAGGCAAGATAGATGGAATATCACCCTATGTTTATAGCCTCAAAATTTGTTTCCTAATCCAAAAGTATTCGTTACAAGGGCTTAGGCTGATTTTTTATAAATAAAAGATTGCTGTAAAATTCAATATTTTATATAATTTTTTGAGTATAACAGATGCAAAAGTAATTGTGGAGACAAAAGAAAAAATACCAAGTAAATATTTAACATAGATGAGACAGAATAGAAATCGCTTATTTCATTCCAATAAATCAAAAGAATTGTTCTCTTTACAAAAATCCCTAAGGAAGTTTGGACCAAAGTCAAACTTAGATGTCCCTGATGAAAACCATACAAAAGAACTACTAACAAAAAGTAAAAAATTGAACTTTAAAAGATGGATCATCTTGCCGTAGATTGCTTCCCACTCAACTATGCACAATACCATTTATCATTCATGAAATTTAATTCATAAACATACAAGTCTACACAGGATATCAAAGATAGATCAACACCTCTGAAAAACAAGTGTCAAAATGATGTAATTCAACCTTGAATCTTGTTGTCTACAATAGGACCCTGTTGTCATAAAAGAGAATTAGGCTTTCAATGAATTAAATAATGAATAAAAAATGAACTATCTCAATAAAACTCAAGGGCAGACCTTAGTATGCTTTCTCCTTCTATTCTTCTCTTGTTGCTCCTTCTCTTTTTTCCTTTAAGAAATCAAAAATAGTTGAAGTAGTTAAACTACCTCTTTTAGTTAAGTTAACTAAAACTCAACTAACTTTTAGTTTAGAGGAAGAATTAATATAATAATAATAAGGGTCTTTAATAAATAATAACTAGTGGGTGGGACCCCTTGTGAATCCCTTTAGTTTATTAACAAAAATAAACACAACTATTAAATCAATCAAACACATCCCTCCTTGTGGATCCCATCATCATTCTCATAATTTGAAAAATAATATCAATGATATTTTAAACCATGTCCAAAAAATATAATATCCAAAAAAAGTGTGTTGTCCAAAAACTTCAGCAGTCAACTATTCTCAACAATCAATAAATAAATATACTCAAAAACCATATTTGCCACTTTGGGAGGCAATTTTCCCTTTGTTGTTGTTGTCTCCCTTTTATTTCTCTGAATTAGCCTTAGGTTGTGTGGAGCCTTTAGGCTTGATCTCATTGATAACATGAGAGTATTCATCTCTCAAGGGCATGCAGGATGAAATGGATTTGGAATCATCACTTGAGGGAGAGGAGGGGGCAACAACAACTTTTCCTTTATCATGTGCATGGTGGGATTCAATTTTGAGCCTCTTTCTTGTGTGGGAAGACTGTATAGGTGAGTGTGCAGTGGAATCTTTAAATATGAAACAAAGTTTGGCTCAACAACACATCAGACTCATGCAATCCAATCCATAAAAAATCATTTAATACTTGTTAATGAGAAGGGGGTGAATAAGGGTTCTGGGATATCTAAGGGGTTGTATTGAGCAAAAAGTGATAAAATGGAAGGGAGTAGATCATGATTACTGCTCAACAAATCATCAAACAATCAATTGTATTGTAATGACAAAACATATCAACTGTAACTCATCTCTGTGTCATCCTTTAATTGCTATAATACAAAGTTTATATTTAATTATTATTTAATTTTAAGAACAGGGCGTGCAAAGTGAATCTGGGAATGTGATGGGATTCGTAATGTACAAAAAAGTGAGAGAATTGAAGGGAAGTTAATGGATATTGTTCATAAAATAAATTAAATAATCAATAATCATAACTCTGTACTAAAATCAATCCAAAAAACACCAACACCATACCAACATTACTATGAATCAAAATGTTTGTTGTAACATTTAAATTTCCCATAATTCCTCAATTCATAATAGTCTGTCCAACAATAACCCATAACCAAAACAAACTTTCCATTCAACAGACTTGTTTAAGAAAATACTGGTCTTTAATTTCTTTCTTTCCTTTTAAGAATTTAAAGAAAATGCCAATATTGCTTGAACTCTATCCCATAATGAATCACTATGAAAATAACATCCATTGTCTACCAATTCACAATCGATCCAAATTAAAGTATACACAGGTCCCTTTTCAAATACGAACAGACTTCCAAAACATGCCCGATTACACACAATCTTCATCATATCAACCAATAAGATTTTGCAATGAAACTGCAGTCAACATAAAACCTGATCCTTATCATTGTCAATGTAACCATTTATAATTTGCATGATGATCCCATAATATAAATGAAGAGAACATAACCAATTACACACACGCACCATTTCCACAATTAGCTATAATCTTGGCTGGGCCTAGAAAAACCACAGGTGTTTCCAATTTGCAATTAAAACCACGCTGTAAGAACACAGTGAATGGAGTCATAAAGAAAAGATAACATCCCTCGACTGTATATAATTTCTCATTCCCAATTGTAACTATTCAACCAATTTAATCATAGAAAGATGAGATAGGGACTCGACGAAAAACTCCATAACCATTCCACTGATAAATCAATATTTGATAACCAAGAAGATGCTCGAAGGGAGCAAGACAATTGGATATTAAAACCGTTCTCTGTCAAAAAAAAACGCAGTGAGATAATCAAGAGTGTGCTAATATTTTAACAATAGCACAGAGAACTGGAGGTCTTCATAGACTTATCAACCACATGCAAAATACCTTTCGATGTAGACACAATAGTAAGCCACATGGTCTTCTTATTACTCCCAGTCTGGAAATGGAACCAATAGTTATCCATCGACAAAAGAAAAGATGGTTTGGGTAGAAAACGATGTTTCACATAGAGCGTTTTACGCTTGCATAGGAGAGGTGAAGTTATCTAAACAATGACAGATATTCAAAGAACACACATAGATATAACCTCTATTTCCATTTCCTTAAGAGTCGAACAACCAGTGAGAAATACGAATGAGGATGCATAATGTCGAGGTATAACTTATATCACCCCACAACCATATAGTATATAATAATGTTATGGCCACCCAAAGTATGGATCTTGGGATGCTTCGGTGAAAAGACATTATGAATGAGACAACGACCATGACTTATGGGTCTGAGAAATAACACAACAACCGAATGAAATTTCAGATGCGAATGGATAAGGGTTACAGTCATGAATGTGAGGGATAAACCAACGATAATACACAGAATGAAACCCTCCACCATTAATACAGAGTGATACATACCACATTCACTTATTATCCACAGAGACCCACCACGATTTTAAATCGACAGAGAAACCAGTTAATGCATAACTTAAACAAAACCCAATTATTTTGCTTGCAATCCGAACAATTTTATAGTCATCTCATAGTGAAATAGCATGCATTTACACAGTTGAAATTATTAGGATCACACAAACCCAAGCATTATTGAGCCATCATTTGTTCATACACAGAGCATAATTCATGGATGGAGTGAAAAAGAACCTGTAAAAAAGTTCTTAAAAGGGAGAGCTGGTCGAGCTTCCTTCTTCCCAAGAGCCTGAAATGTGGAGCTTAACCACCAACAGATCGAAAAATGTAACAAGGAACAATGCTAGGGTGACGACCGATAGGAGGAGTATGGAGTGACGTGCATTACTGCACGTTGCTTCCATCTCATATCCTATTAAATTCGAGGTACAAGAAAACCAAACATTCACCAAACCATTAAACCATGTATTCAATGCCCAAACAATTGAAATATGCGACGATATCCCTTGCCCAATGCGCCATCCAAACATTTACACGTTAACCTTTGCCAAGTCCCATGCCATATCATATATTGCAATGCTATATGTGCCCAAATTAAATGAAAATCGCATAGCCACTAACCAACCATATAATAGTTAGGACTAACATTAACATATCTTTATTCTTCCATTTGCTTATAACCCTTAACATAGCTCAAACATAACTTATTTTCCTTTAAGAATTATTTTATACGTTTTCTTTCTTTGTTTTGGTTATGTTATCACTAACATATCTCTTGTATATATGTGGCTAGTTAATCAATCACAATAATAGCAATTGTAAATACATACCCATCATAACAAAAAAAATGCTTTGAATCGCAGAAACATCCCATAAAATGTATCATCCACATGTTACTATGTCGAGAAGAAACCAAGACTACATTGTCAACCATGTAGGATTGTGTAAGCAACATCAAAACAAAAGCAAAAAAATGTGTGATATATATATTTTCGAGTCTTCAGTCTACAAGGGGGTCCCACCTACTTGTATTATATTATTATCATAGTTTAAATAATAGGGCCTTAGCAATACTTTGTGGGCGGAATTCATCGTTATGATTTTAATAGTCAACAAACTGGAGACTCCACAGGGAAATCTGTTTCCAACAGATTAAGAACTCAGAATGTCTGGTTTCACACACCAGGTACATCAGATCAATAAGACATAAATCAAAATGATTATGCAACAGGGGGAAGTAAGTGGATTTAATGGGAAAATGACCGGGAATTTGGGAATAGCTCACGGAAAGTATTAATTATGAGGGGGTTTATCCATGTAAGAATAATCATTCAACTAAAAATTTCTCTTAACTTCAACGATAAAAAAATTCTGAACTTGCTCTTTTGAATCTCGAAATGGATGAAGAAATGGAAAGTAGAAGCGGGATGTAACCATCTACCTCATAAAAAAGAAGTGAAAGAATATAACAAATTCAATGATGCCTTCAGGGGGGACATCATAACAGTCATGTAAGATTGATTGTTATTGATTAACAATACTTTGCAGAAGTGTCGTTGTGGAAAAACTGATCCAACATTTTATTTTTGACAAAAATTGAAGTCAAAAGAACAAAAAACAAGAAATGTCATAACAGAAATGAAACAACAAAATTGAAAACAACAGAAATGAAAACTACTAAAATGAAAGTAGAATTGAAATGACATAAATGAAAATAGAAGAAATGAAAACTACTAAAATACAAAACAATCCAAGTTGGTTCCACATAATGTTTTAAGTGAGGACCGTTAGTGTTGTAGGAAAACAATCGCTCTTGTAAATCCTTTAGAATGTAAGAATTTTCACCCAGGACAAAAGCGATATTGAAAGGACCCAGCCATAATTTTTGAAACTTTGAATGTCTTCCTCTATCAGCATGAGATGAATCCCACAAAAATAGCTTCTCATTGACTTTAAATTTGACAGCTTTGACACTCTTGTTGAAATATTTTTTAACAGTCTATTGTCTTCTCTTTATATTACCCAAGGAAAATGTCCTTTGTTCCTCTAAATCTAGGAGTGCATTCATCCTCTATGAAACAGTAGAAGAATTTAATTCTTCAACCTGTAGCATTAATCTTAAGGAGGACAGTTCCAACGCAGTAGGTATAATGGCTTCTTGACCATAAACAAGTTGGAAAGGAGTGTAACCAGTGCTCACCTTGGTGGTAGTTCGATCTTCCCAAAGGGAATAAGTGAGGAGAGTGTACCATTGACAAGGCTTATCTTCGATGAGCCTTTTGATAATTCTWACCATATTATTGTTGGTAGAATTGGCCTGCCCATTTCCTTGGGGGTAATAAGMTGATGAGGTAAAAATTTTAACCCCCAACTTAGCTAAAAATTGGGTCATCTTAGCAGAAATAAAAGCGRGACCATTTTCTGTAATAATCTCTAAAGGAAGACCAAATCTGGAAAAAATATTATTTTCAAGGAAAGAAATCACCTGATCATCTGCCGAATGTTTAAGCGTGACAGATTCAACCCATTTTGTAAAATAGTCTGTGGATGTAAAGATAAATACTTGTCCTGTTGAAGATGGAGGATTAATAGGACCAATAAAATCCAATCCCCACTTTGAAAAAGTAAAGTCTGGGAGGACAGGTTGTAACATCATGGCTGAAAGGTGTTCTTTCCCAACAAATTTATGGCACTTGTCCCAAGATCTCGAAAAAAAAATAAGAATCATGAAAGATTGAAGGCCAATAGTATCCTTTTCTGATAATCTTAAAAGCAATAGTTTTAGCAGAAAAATGACCTCCTACGTGAATAACAACATTTGGAGAACCATGATTTTATTGCAACAGTTTATGTGCTTCCTCATTGTTTACATAGCGAAGCAACATACCATCAACAGATCTTCTAAACAAGAAGTCTCCTATAATGACGTATCTAGTCGATTCAAGACAAAGCCTTCTTATTTGATAGTGTCTAAGTTATCTGGACATATTTGATTTTGCAAATAGTAAACCAAATTATTATACCAAGGATGTTCAGACACATGAAGGATTTTACTATCAATGTAGAAATGTGTTGATAGAGAATTGTCATGTTCATCAATTTCTTCACTAGTCTCAGCATGTTGAGCTAAGTGAAAGGCTAAGTCATGCCCCTTGATGGTGTTAGAAGTCACAATAGTTAAATCATTCTCCTGGATCTTGGCAAGCCAATGTGCAAGCTTCCCTGAAAGATAAGTCTGTGAGAGAAAAAACTTGACGGCGAGTAAAGGGACTTTTACCAACGTATGCTTACCTAAGATGAAGTGGAGAATTTTTTCAACAACTTTAACAAGAGAGAAAGCATGTTTTTCAATAAAAGAATATTAAACTCATCATCAGACAAGCTTTGACTCATGTAAGCCACTGGTTTTTCATTACCTTGGCCATCACCTTGCATGAGGATAACAAAAACTACTTCCTTTGTGGCATTAGTATATATCATAAATTCATCCTCAAAATCCGGCTTCGCCAGAACTAGTGCGGAACTAATTTCTTTCTTGATCCCTACAAAAGCATTTTCGACATCATCTATCCAAGAAAAAGAATGATCTTGCTTAAGAAGATTATGAATTGGCTTGACCATTACAACAAAATCAAGAAAAAACCTACGAACAAAGTTAATAACCCCCATAAAATCTTGAGCCTCCTTCTTGGAAGTGGGAGCAGGAAGATTTAAGATAACAACAATCCTTTCAGGATCAATACTTATTCCTGAATCGGAGATAATGTGTCCAAGGAGCTTGCCCTTGGTAATGCTGAAAATAGACTTAGAAGGATTTAGAGAAATGCCAAATTTCCTACATCGCATGAGAACTCTTTTAAGATTACCAAAATGATCTGATTGGTTTTTGGAGTACACAGTTAAGTCATCAAGATAGATTTGAATAATCTTTCCAATCAAATCGTCAAAATCTATTTGCATAGCTCTTTGAAAAGTGGCACCTGCATTAGATAAGACAAAAGGCATATGTTCATAAACAAAAGTTCCCCAACGAGTAATAAAAGTGGTTTTATATTTATCTTCCCTTTTTACCTTCATTTGATTGTAACCAGAAAAATCGTCAAGTGAGGACATCATCTGTGACCCTGCAACCTGTTGCAAAATCATTTCCATATTGGGAAGAGGAAAGTGATCTTTTATACTAGCCCTATTCTATGCACGGAAATCTACGCATAATCTGATTTGACCAGTTGTTTTTCGAACGGGAACCAAATTAGAAACCCATTCTGAATACTTAACCGAGAAGATGATCCCAGCCTTCAAGAGTTTTTCCAACTCCTTTCGAATAGTTTCTTCCATCACAGGGTTAATGGGTATTTGTTTTTTCCTAACTAGTTTTATGCCCTCCTTGATAGGAATGGCATGATGTATAAGAGAAGGATCAAAACCATGAAGATCATCATAAGACCAAGCAAAAACATCTTGGAATTCACCAAGTAGTCTGGCGAATTTCAATTTCTCTTCATCAGAACATTGGGCACCTATTTTAACATTCTCTAGAGACTCGAGTGTCCCAATGTTCAAGGAAATGGTTTCAACCACTTTCCTTTTCAACTCCTCTTCTTTATGTTTCTCTTTGTTTCCTACATCACTCAATGAAAATGAACTTTCTAGCAGAGTCAAGCCTTTAGGAACTTGTTGTCTCCCATTGATATAATATCCTTAGGCTTATAAGGTTCATTATGAATGAAAGAACAAATGCTTTCATCACTAGGGAATACTTGCCATGATTCTATATTGTCAAGGATATGTGGACGATACAAATATTGAAAAGTACAATCAGGTATTTGTGGCAGAAGTTGCCGATTAGGAGAGGCTGCAAAAACAGCTAATCGATCAACCATTGAGTTCAATTCCCTTTTAACATGAGTGATGTTGAAAGATAGTAAGTTCGAGATAAGTGCCCAAACATTTTGGGTGTAGCATTTCATTAACTTGTTGCTAGGAGAGTATATCTTATGTACAAGGTTCACAACAAGCTCAAAATCCCCAAAAAATGTAAGCTGAACACAACCCAGATTTGTAATGATCCCAAGCCAAATTCTTCTTGGAATCACTAACTACTACTAATTTATTGAGTTATTAAGTGTGTACAAGATTCATCAACACATGGAGATCACAATATATTCAAGATGTAGAAGCACAAGCAAAGATCTGACCTTTTTA
>SNQJ01S0027692.1:134652-162400 GCA_010110895.2 Picea sitchensis
TTCTCTTGTTAATAATAATTCATCCATATACGATAGAAATATAACTGGATCATCATTCATAACCTTGAATTAAAGGTTAGAATCATCTTTACTCTTGGTAAATCCCAAGCTCGTCAGGAAACTATCAATTATGCCATACCAATTTGTAGGATCTTGCTTTAACCCGTAAAGAGCTTTCTTCAATCTACAGACATGAGTCTTTCTATCTTCAACTTCAAACCCTCGTGTTTGTTCTATATACACTTCTTCTTCAATAACACCATTTAAGAATGTTGTTTTCACATCCATCTGGTGTAACTTCCAGTTCATTTTTGCTGCAAAAGCTATGATGGTTATGATAGAAGTGTATCTGGGTATAGTAGCAAATGTCTCTTCATAATCAATACCTTCCTTTTGAGAAAAACCACGAGCCACAAATCTTCCCTTATTCTTTTCAATACTTATGTCAGTTGCATGTTTTATCTTGTATATCCACTTGGAATATACCACATCTTTGTTCTTTGGTCTGGGAACTACTTCCCATACATCATTATTTATAATGGACTGGTATTCTTTTGTAATGCATCCACGCATTCTTTCTTCTAAATGGATTATTCAAAGCAAGTAGGTTCTTTTTCTATGAGATCACACATCAAGGCCATATAGTTGGAGAATGGATTAGGTTTCTTTCTTTGTCTCATGGTTCCTTCTGGGGCACCATACTTCTCTGCATCTTGAATAAGTTCTCTCACCCAAGCTATATTTATCTTGTGAGAGATTGTCATATGGGGAGGTTCTTGAGATTCTATCATATCATGATATTCTGGAATCTCATCATCATGGGTAATTGTAACTTCCTTCATGGGTTCTGCAACTCTGGGAGCTAGAAGTTATTCTTCATATAATTCTTCAATATGACATTTCCTTGATATCTTGAGTGCTACATATTCATCAAAGGTTACATCTCTTATGATCTCAATATGATGGTAACCTGGTATGTAAATTCTAAAGGCCTTATATACCTCACAGTATCCAACAAATATTCCCTTCTTTCCTGAGGGATCCAACTTAGTCCTCTTTTCTTTTGGAAAGTGTATAAATACCCGGAAACCAAATATTTTAATATGGCTTACTTTTGGATTCTTTCCAGTGAACATTTCTTTGGGGGTTTTGAATCCAAGTGTGCTATGGGATAATATGTTTTGGACATAAATTGTTATTCTTGTTGCTTCAGCCCATAAGTGAATTGAAAGATCTTGATCTTGAATCATAGTCTTTACTACTTCCATAATTATTCTATTCTTTCTTTCTGCTACACCATTTTGTTGAGGATTATAGGGAGTGGTGAGCTCCCTCTTAATCCCGACATCTCTACAAAATCTTCCAAATTCATTTGAGTAATCTCCTCCATTATCTGACCTGAGTATCTTGATTTTTCTTTTGGAGAGGTTTTCTACCAAGGCTTTGAACTCCTTGAACTTTCCAAGTACTTCATATTTTGATTTCAAGAAATAAACCCAAGTCTGAGTGTAATCATCAATAAATGATACATAGTATACATACCCGCTTAGATAGGTTGTTGGCATTGGACCGCATACATCCGAGTGGATGAGTTCCAAGATTCCTTTTTCTTTATTGTCGCTCTTTGGGAAAGGATTCTTTATGTTCTTTCCTTGTGCACATCCCTTGCATACACCTTCATTATCAACCTTAAATTCTGGTAAACCTGTAACTACCTTTCTTACATATGGTAAGGCTTTGTAGTTGATGTGATCTATTCTTCTATTCCAAAGTTCAAAAGGACTTTCAGTAGAGTGAGTTAAGGCTACATTTGCATGACCTTTTAACTTGTACAAACCTCCTTCTTATGCTCCAATAATAACTGCATCTTCTATAGTTTTTCCTTTAGGCCACATAATAACTTCAGCATCTATAAATGCAACCCTGAAACCTTTCTTATCTAGTGATAAGATAGAAAGTAAGTTCTTTGTCAAACCTGGTACATAGAATACATCCTTCATTCTCATCGGAGTTCCTGAATCCAGTTTACAGGTGGATTATCCCATTCCTTTGATAGGGTACTAATAATCATCTCCAAGTGAAACTTTATGGGGGAAGTCATTTTCTATAAGACTAGAGAGAATGTATTTCTGACCTATCATGTTCTTAGAGGCATCACTATCTATGAGCCAAGTATCCTCTTCAAGTGTCACAGATCCTGAGAGGGCTAAAAACAAAACATAATCTCCAATGTCTTCTTTAGTCAACTTCTTGGGTTGCTCATCATCGTCAGTTGCATGGGCATGATGTATTTTGTTATTTCTCTTCTTGTATTCTTCCCTTATGGCTAGACAATTCTTAGCAAAGTGTCCCATCTTATCACAACGATAACATTGATAAGAGGAGAATTATGTTCCCGTTCTTTGACCCTTATGATATTTTTGGAATCTCTTTGGAGGGTGAGATTCTTTAAGAAAATTGGTCTCTTTTTGGAAATGAAACCTTTTCTTTCCTCCTTTAGCATGTACATCTAGGGCTTGATTTTCATCCCTTAATAATGTGACTTCTCAATTGACCACTCTTGCTTCTTCTTGAACACATTCTTCCCATAGACGATCAAATTGGAGTTTCTCTTTTCTTGCATATATAGTTTGGGTGAAGGCATCCCAAGGTATTTTTAGACCATTAAGAGTTGTCATTATGAGTTCATATTCATATAACTTGTCTCCAATTGCTTCTAATTGTTCCTTGAATTGAGAAAACCTAGAGAAATAGTCTTGAATTGTTCCTCCTTTCTGCATATTTGTATTCTCGAGTTGGGTTCTCAGATTCATCTTCTAGATGATGTTATTTCCTTCATACATTCCGGTTAAGGCATCAAACATATCTGTTGGAGTATTCTTATAAGACACTTCAGGGATCAAGTGGTCTTTAATGGAATCTACAATTATTCTTTTGGCCCTAATCATATCCTTCTTGTACTTATCTTTGGTCGCTTCTTCTTTGGGTTCTGGTACATTTATTTTATGAATTTTGCAAGGTCATTCTCTTCAAGAATGATTCTGATTCTGTACTTCCAGGAAAAAAACTTTTCCACACCTTCTAACTTGTCAACAAGCTTGGTGCTTGTAGACATCTTGACCTAGAGCTAGAAAAATGACTAGGAAATGAATCTGAACTTACCAGGAGATACGCTGGACTGAGGCGAGTTGGCTGGAGCTGATTGTTTCAGAAAATTCCAAGTTTTACCCCTTGAAAATTGACCTACGCACTTTTCGATTGGTACTTCTAGTACTGGTTCTGGTTTCCTGATTTTCTGGTTTTCTAGTACCATTCAAAACTAGGGTTTGAATTTTTGGATAATCTGGTCACTGAAAATGTGTGCTCAAGCTGCCAAAGTATGCACTAGGGTAGGGTGCACTTCCCTAGATAGTTTTTGGTCAAAAATTCCTCTTCAGTAAAAATCCATAATTTCCTGGTATGACAACAATGACGTTTTTAGATACCTAGTGAAAGGTGTTCTTTTCAGTAAAGCTATGAAACAATGCTAAGATTAATGTTGTTATTAGGTTATTTTCAATTTTCTCAATGCATTTCCAAAACAACAGCATAAAGAGGATCACTGAAAGAAACACAATGACAAGGTACACAACATTTTATCCTGGGAAACCATCATGGGGGAGAAAAACCAACAAAAAATTCCTCAATAACAGATTTCCAATACAATTCCAAGACTAAGACCAAAACTCCAAGAAGAAAATAGGATTGATCATGTGCCTCTCTTCTCCTTCCTCCTGCAACTGCAACTTCCTTCAAAAGATGCACACTAGATGAGTGAGTGAGTGAATGAACAAGGGGGGTGTCATCCTCACTTATAAATACTTGTTGAGGAGGCGCTAGGGTTATGTCTCTTCACTTAATAGGGACGACTTCTTCAAAGAGTGGTTAAAACCACTTTATAAACCCGAGGGGGTGACTTTACAAATGCCACTATATAAATATGGTTTGACCAATCCACAAAAGGGGATTTGGTCTTATACAGGTCCCGACATTATCAATCCACAAAAGAGGATTTGGTCTTATACAAGTCCTGACATGATCAATCTACAAAAGGGGATTTGATCTATAAGATAATATCTCAAATATAATTAGAATATTCTTCGAAGTTATAATATTTCAACAGATTGTTGACTATGTAACCATGTAACCCCCTGTATGCAAAGAAAAAAACAAGTGGGAGAATGTTGGGTATGTGTTATATTATTTGCATGACTATCCTTAGTGCATGATACATTGTGTCAGGCATGCGGGGGGGGTTGAGGGGGGCGATAGCCCCCGAGAATTTATTTTTCCTCTAGAAACATTTTGCATTTTTTGCCTCGGTTTTCATGTCACCTTGATTTTCGTGTCCATTGTAGGGTGTTTTTTCGACGCATGGTTTTTTTCGATGGTTTTCTATTTCCGGTTAAGGAATTAGGGTTGTTGACTAATGCAGGTCATTAGTTTAGGGTTTTGGATGATATTGACTATATGTATATTGTATTGTAAACAATGTATCACAGTGAATGAATACAAAATATGTTGGTTTTCCCAGTTTGGGTTTCCAAGGGAAAAATATCTTTGTAATGTGTGTATTTTCCATTGTATCTTTTTTGTTCTTTTACTAAAAAATTTGTTTGTAGTAAATAATTGTACAAGGTTAAAATCTACATCCTCAAGGATAGATGTGTGGAAACTGGTGTAAAATAACATTGTGTCTTATTGAGAAAAACCCTAGCTCCTTAGATTGTCGAATAAAACATTTTATGGGCCATGGAATCATAGAATAGGTTCCCATAGATATAATTTGATGTCACAAATCCAAACGAATCAATGGTTCATCAATCTAAGTCCCAATTATCATTTTATGTTGAGTTTCAACTTGCTTCGTGAAGCCTTTGAGGGACACATGGAAATTTGGTCCTTGGGCATAAAAACCAAACCGAGTGGTAGAATTGACTTCCATAATGTCTTGCAAGTGTCTTTGGGAAATGTCAATGTGAGAACACCATCCACAATTAACCAAACCATATTTTTCACAAATTGACCCCTTAGTGCAAAAATTTCATTGTCTCCTATTGCACAAAACCATAGGTTCAGAGATCGCTGAATAAAATATTTTCTAGGACATGGAATCACATGAAAGGAGTGGCCCTAGTTGTAATCCGATGTCATGAGTCTAATGGAATTTATGGTTCTCGATTTGAGTCTCGATTACCATTGTATGTCAAGTTGCAACTTGCTTCCTGAAGCCATTTAGGGACACATGGCGAATTTGGTTCAAATGCATAAAATCCATATCAAGAAACGTAATTGAGTGCTATAATATCATTAAAGTGTGTTTGGGCAAGGCTTGCGTGATGACTTTGTCCACAATTGTTGTATCTAGAGTTTTCAAAAATTGACCCCTTAGTCCAAAAATTGCATTGTCTCTTATTGAGCAAAACCCTAGTTTCAAATATCATTGAATAAAACATTTTCTAAGCCATGGAATCATGGGAGAGGGGTCCCCATAGTTGTAATCCAATTCCATGAATCCAATGGAATTAACAGTTCATTGATATGAGTCCCAATATTTTTTTTATGGTGAATTGCAACTCACTTCCTAAAGCCATTCATGGACACATAGTGAATTTGGTTTGGGGGATTAAAAACCAAACCAAATAGCATAATTGAGTGCCATAAGATTCTACAAGTGTGTTTGGGAAATAATAACACGATCACTCTATCCACATGCTCCCGAATTATATTTTTCACAAATTGATCACTTAGTGCAAAAATTGCATTGTCTCTTATTGAGAAAAACCCTAGTTTTGGAGATCATCGAATAAAACATTGTTTGGGACATGGAATTATGGGAGAGGGGTTCCCCTAGATATAATTTGATATAATGAGTCCAACAAAATTTTCAATTCATCGACATGAGTCCTAGTTATTTTTTTATGTTGAGTTGTGACTCGCTTCCTGAAGTCATTCAGGGACACATGGTGGATTTGGTTTGGGGGCATAAAAACCAAACTGAGAAACATAATTGAGTGCCATAAGCTCCTAAAAATGTTTTTGGGAAAGGATAACATGATCAATTTATCCAAAATCACCCAATATAGAGTGTTCAAAAATTGACCCATTCTAGAAATTGCGATGTCTCTTATTGAGCAAAACCCTAGTTCCAAAGATCATCAAATTTAACATTTTTCAGGGCATGAAATCATGGGAGAGGGGTGCCCCTAACTGTAATCCAATGTCATGAATATAAAATAATGTATGGTTTGTTGATCCCAGTCCCTATTATTGTTTTATGGTAAGTTTCAACTTGCTTCATGAAGCCACTCAAGGACACATAACAAATTTGTTCACTCAATACCTTGGAAGATAGGATGGAAAACGAGGAATGCACTTTGCAATTAGGCACTTTGAGAACAAAAGGGGAGGTTTATTCTCATTGTTTCCTCCCATGAGCTACAATATGAAAAAAAGGCATTCCATGATGCAAATCATTTCAATGAACAAATGGTAATTCATGGTGTCAATGATAAATGAAATACTAATGGATTCAAACTTTTGTGCTCCTCCACATCTATTGCCATGGGATGACATTCATTTCTTCCTTGTCTAGATGGGAAAAATTAAATCATGTCATATAATGCCTATTTTAAGTTGGGTTTTGTTAGCACATATAATGTACTGGGACTTGGGAAATCACATTTCAACCATCAACAAAAGGTTTGCATGTGGATTTTGTGGAAACAAGGGAAAACAAAACTTGTGTAGCGATCACATTTTACACAAGTGCATTTTTATCATAACTCTTAAATCGTGCACCTGTTTTCCGTGAAAGTTTTATAGGAGATGCATGGAGGTAATACGAATAAGATGACTTAATTTTAGGTCAAAATACTTCACTATTTTCGAGAAATGAGCCACCGTCATCTACAACCATTTTTTAATTTTCTTGAGATCCGTGAACTGGGTTTTTCCCAAATTTCTCCAGTAGAAGCATCATGATGATATTAAGTTGTTGACCAAAACTCATCCCGACCGAGTTTACCGTCTAAGAGAAAAAAAAAATACCAACTACAGAAACTTCATTGTGAAAACACGCTACACAAGTGTTGTAGCTCACAGTTGCACAACGAGTTGTGTTAGCATGCTACACAAGTGTTGTAGGTATCATTTTTTGCAAAAAATGGGATTTCATGAAGATAGAATCAGATTGGATGATCAAGACAAGTTTTAAAGTGGTGTAGAAGTTGTTTCAAAACATAAATACATGCAGGTTATATCATTTATTGAAGCTAAGCCTCAGTTTGCAACCTTAAAGTATTTGGGGTTTTAGAGCCTTGATGAAGAATTTGATGCTTTGAAGGAAGATAAATGGTTAAGTGGCTTTGAATCATGTTTAAAAAAGTAAATATGATAGTAAATGGCCTTCATATAGCTTGTGTCATATATTGGGAGATTCGAAGGGATCTTTTCAACCTATTTTTCAGATTTAAATATTTAATGTTATTTTATTTATTTATTATATTTGGGCGCAGATCACAAAAATATGGAGAAGAATTTTCAAAAACTGGAAGAGGTTTTTCTCAAGAACGGGTTCATCTCCAAAAACCTCTCCCAATTTTGTAACAACTATTTTGATTCGAGAGATATGATGTTATCTTTAACCCCTATTTTCCAACAAATTGATTCCTATTTCTTAGTAGACGGTTTTGAGTTTGTTCCTATTTTGATGTAACTAGATCCAAAAATGAAGGAAAACGGTTGAATTGGACCTCCTTGGCTTGGGGAAGAATTCTTCCTAAATATTTTTGTAATTCTGATTAGCAAGGGAGGCGGTTCGACCTTCATTTGGAGAACAAAGATATTGGACTGTGTATTATTTTTCCTGAATATTTTATGAGTTAATACAGAAGTACAGTACTTTCATGAAGCAGAGATTCATCACGGTGATGTTCTAAGTATGTATTTTCCTTTGTAAATGCTCATTTCCATTAATGTTTATTCTCTTCCAGTATTTGACTGAGAGTATATGTTTGGAATTCATTTTTATCTGATGCTCTATTCATGCAGTAAATACTTGTTTATGTGTTAAGGATTTCATGTGCATAATTCATCTGTATTTGGTGCTTTGTCCATGGTGATCTATCTCCTTTCTGTTTTTTCTTCTAAAGTTACATTAAGAACTCACCCTTTGTTAGGTGCTCTTAGTGTAATGGGTTGTCATTTTCTCTTTTCTGTTGACATCTCAATACTGTTTATTTGTTGAAAAACATCACTTACTTTGTCTTTGTTTTCAGAGAGTACATCATCAGCTCTTGACTCAATATCTTTAAGATCAGATCTTGACTCCATTGCCCAATGTTTTCTTCTTTGAACTTGTCTTACCAAATCCTTTAAACTTCAAAAAACCTATAATATTGCAGAATCTGACCTCTGTGTGCTCATTGCTAAATATTTTTTAGTATTTTCAATCTTTACATATTTGAGAGAGCCCTCTCTAGTTGTATAGGTCAGAATACAACCTAAAGTGGTTTGTGGTTACCTCTGTGGTTTCCCTCCCGCGGCCAAGGGAAATTACAGAGTGATAACATTTTGGTATCATTGTCGGGGAACAAAAGTGAAATATTCCCTGGGCGAAATGACAAAGTTCAGATTTGACTTTTGATGGTGAACAGAAGACAAATATATGAAGGTTGCACCATTCACCTGACGAATCCAGTTTTAGACAGATCCAAAGCTCATAATTTTCATGGTGACTCAATTTTCCAAAGACTCAGTAGCCTAAAGGCTTCCATGGTGACTCCATTGGTTCAATATGGATTCTCGATCCGCAAGGTATGCACCCATGAATCATTATCGTATACTTGGTTTTCCAAATTGTATGCCTTGTGTAGATTAGAAAACATATTTGCCAAAATTCAAGGATGAAGAAGGTGATGATGTTGCTTTGTATCTGATCAAGTTTCATATGCACATAAGTAAGCTAAAGGTTAAGCTCCATGACGATTTTTTAATGAAAATGTGCATGGCCACTTTGGAAGGAAAGGCAAGATCCTGATATGAAAATTTGCCACCAGCTAGTATATATTCGTTAAAGGATTTTCATATAGTATTTTTTGAGAATTTTAAGGAATCTTATCCATCTTTGTTGTTGGTTCAAAATTGTTGCGATCATTTTGAAATTTTCGTTCAAAATTTGGAAATTGTTTATGAAGATGATGTATTTATGGATGATGAGACTATAGAGGCCTTTCATTAGAACCCTTTTCATTATCATGAAGAAAAAGTAGAAGATAATTKCCATGATATTCAACAAAATTTTCAGTAGAATATAGTGCCTTTCTTAATTGTCAATAATGAAACTGATCAGGATCTTAGTAAATTCTAAGTCATATTCTAGCCCACGAGATTGATGAACATGTTCAGTAGAATTATCTGATTTTAAGTGACCAAGATCTGTCTTCAGATCATGCATATTCTGAAATTTCGTTTCAAGAAGCATCTTATCAAAATAAGAGTGTTAAAATTGTATACATGGAAACTTTAAGCAGTCAACCATCACATGATATATAGTTTCAGGAAAATAATGAATTAGTTTATGAGAGTTGTATCATAGAGGCACAGGAGGAAAATGAAGAGGAAATTGTTTTCCTTGATTCTCTTGAAAGTCAAGATCATATTTTTGTTGAATTATATGAAGGGTCAATTTGTGTTGCTCCTATTACATGTGATGTGGAAGACTTTGAAAATTTTCAAGAACACACAATCCTTGTCTCTGATCTAAATGATCGAGAAGAACAGTTTGTTTCCATTTTATGTGAGGGTGATCAACTTCATTAGCTAGAACAACTAGTTGAAAATGAAGGATATATTTTGCTTTCTCTGGGTCAAGAAGAGGTGACTTTTCGTATTTTACAAGATCATGTGGCTAGTCTATTGTAGTCATTAGTGAAGGTGGATTTTTTTGTATTCATGGACTATGGATTTAAGTTTCAATTGGAATTTGAGTTGCTAGTTGTAAAAAATTTATTTCTACTTGAAAAAAATGAAAGCAAAATCCAGTTATTAAGCCATTTGATTTCATGGTTACACTGGCATTTTTGCATCATTTGATCCAATAATATGTCTTCAGTAGATTAGAGTAGGATATTGTGTGAAATAAGCTTGTTGGGGAAATGATTTATTTCAGTTTGATTTTCAGCATGTGTATTTTCAATATGCAACATCTTTTTCAGAAGTCATTTTTCAGCTTGCAGCTTTAGTTTGGGTTTGCAATGTGCTTTCCTATGCAGTATTGAATTGGTTTCAGATTTGAAAGGAGCAGGTCATAGGTCAATTTGTAGGTTGCACACATGGTTTGGGAGCAACCCAATGGATGCAAGCACAGGTCTACGATGTTCTTTGCTACCTCATAGGGAGGATAACATCCCCAGTAGGACTTGGACTTGGGGCATATAATGTATTGGGACTTGGGACATCACATTTCAACCATCAACAAAAGGTTTGCATGTGGGTTTCATGGAAATAGGGGAAAACAGAACTTGTGTAGCGATCACACACTACGCAAGTGCATTTTTATCATAACTCTTAAATCATGTGCTTGTTTGTTGTGAAATTTTTATAGGATATGCATGAAAGTAATATGAATAAGCTCACTTAATTTTAGGTCAAAATGCTTCACTATTTTTGAGAAATGAGCCATCGTCATCTACAACCATTTTTTAATTTTCTCGAGATCCGTGAACTGGGTTTTTCCCAAATTTCTCCAGTAGAAGCATCATGATGATATTAAGTTGTTGACCAAAATTCATCCCGAACGAGTTTACCATTTGAGAGAAAATAAAAATAAAAAATACCAACTGCAGAAACTTTGTTGTGAAAACACGTTACACAAGTGTTGTAGCTCACAGTTGCATGGTGAGTTGCGTCAACACTCTATGCAAGTGTTGTAGGTATCATTTTTTGCAGAAACTGGGATTTCATGATGACGGAATTAGATTGGATGATCAAGAAAAGTTTGAAAGTGGTGTAGAAGTTGCTTCAGCACATAAATACATGCATGTTATATTTTATGAGTTAATACAGAAGTACAATACTTTCATGAAGTAGAGATTCATCATGGTGATGTTCTAAGTATGTCTTTTCCTTTGTAAATGCTCATTTCCATTAATGTTTATTCTCTTCCAGTGTTTGACTGAGAGTATATGTTTGGAATTCATCTTTATCTAATGCTCCAATCATGCAGTAAATACGTGTTTAAGTGTTAAGGATTTCATGTGTAGAATTCATCTGTATTTGGTGCTTTGTCCATGGTGATCTATCTCGTTTATGTTTTTTCTTCTAAAGTTACTTTAAGAACTCACCCTTTGTTAGGTGCTCTTAGTGTAATGGGTTTTCCTTTTTTCTTTTATGTTGCCATCTCAATATTTTTTATTTGCTGAAAAACATCACTTACTTTGCCTTTGTTTTCAAAGAGTACATCACCAGCTCTTGACTCAATATATTTAAGGTCAGAGATTGACTCCATTGCCCAATGTTTTCTTCTTTGATCTTGTCTTACCAACTCCTTTAAACTTCAAAAAACTTATAATATTGCATAATTTGACCTCTGTGTGCTCATTGCTAAATCTTTTTGAGTTTTTTTAGTCTTTACATATTTGAGAGAGCCCTCTCTAGTTGTATAGGTCAGAATACAACCTAAAGTGGTTAGTGGTTACCTTTGTGGTTTCCCTCCCGCAGCCAAGGAAAATTACAAAGTGATAGCATGTTTCATCCCCTCCACTTCTTCTTATTGCGTCCCTTTGTGAATTGTAGAGGTCTATCAAGGGAAACAACTCAAAGTGTCCAAGAATGGGAGTGTGTAGAGGCCTATGAAGAGAAACAATCCTTGTTTAGTTTTGTAAGTTTGGAAGCATCTAAGAATGTTAGGGGTCGAGAGATCACATCGACACAAAATAATGAAGATGGAAATCAAACATGTTCATCCAAATAGATGTGCTTGCTATGAAATTATTGATACACATAGATGACATTTGAAGATGTGCAAGACATTTTGAGGAAGCCCAATAATGTCTCTCTTTGTATGGTAGGAAATGGGAGCGATGGAGAAAGGATCATGAACAAGAAAACTCAAGAGACATGCATGTAATTCAAAGATTGTTATGTCAAAGGGGGTATAGTAGTTTAAGGGAAAGAAAATTGAGCTAAAATATATTGTGGAAAGCAACAATAAAAGCTTAGAAGAAATGGAAGCCAAATTCAAAATGCTATAGGAAAGAATTTCAAAATTGGAATTGGATTTGGAATTGGAACAAAGGCTCGGTTATGAGAAAATGAGGAAAAAAGTTTCCCTATTTTATATATTGACTCGTATGAAATGGACCAAATGACAACTATGAAAGAAAACAATATATAGGTAAAAAATGAAATCTTCATCAATTTTTCATTAAAAATGAAATCATGAACCCAAAAATATTTGAAATTTATAATGTTTGGTAAAGTAATTCTTTTAATAAAACAATATATAAAACTATATACAAGTCAAATAATTAATTCTAAAACTAAATTTTTCAAAGTATGAAAAATGAAAAATTAATTCTAAAACTATTTTTTTCAAAGAATGAAAAATGGAAAATAATTTTGGCAAATTTTTAAATTAAAAAAAAAAAAATGAAGCAAAGCCTGATTTTGAAAAACAACTTTAAAATAGCTAAGAAAGATCCCAGCCATCAAAGCTAAAGAGTTAATGGATTTCGAAGAGTAGTTTCTCCAAAGTAGTAAAATTATGAGGATCTCAACCAAATCAACATGGGCTACCTTGAGGGGTCATAATTATATATGCTTTATTACATGCCTTGGTCTTAAAAGCTAAGATAAGGAAACATATCATGATCACATGTTGAAAAGTAATAAGTTTACAATGTAGTATATCATATATTTAATTTTTAATTATTTGGATATTTATTTTAGTGTTATTTTAATTTTAGATTTTTATAAATATAATTTTTTTTTATAAATTTTATTAAAAAATGTAAAAATAATATATTTTTTATTTTAATAACAAATATATTTTCATTTTTATAAATATTTAATATATTATCTATTATGTCCAAAGGGGTTGGATCCAATGGTGGAAAGCGAGGAGTTTTTCACCGTTGGGCAAGGTTCAATTCTCGTGAGGGCTTTACCTGGAGCCATAGGTTCAATTTCGTGAGGGCTTTAATTGAGCCATGGGGGTTGTTCCTGAGGGTAGTGCATTCTAACGTAATGCAACTCCAGATAATATATCATGGACCAAGGTACATGGTGGTGGATCAAAAAAAGCCCACCCCCATGTCCTTCAACTTTTAAGTCCCCGGGGTGTAGGGACAAATTTCTGCGATTCGGGAGTGTGGTTGTTAAGCTACCCGCGGATGTTAAAGTCACCCGCCTAAACCTGGGACAAACCAACCATGTTAAGGGTTGGTGTATTCGTGCCTGGTGCGATCCCCGGTGCAGATTTTGACGGCTTAGATGCCCTGAATCACGGTTTCTCAAGCCACGTGTTAATCGCAGTAGGTCCCCACAAATTAACAAACAAAAAAAAAAAAAAAAAAAAAAAAAAAAAAAAAAAAATTCTATTTTTTATTTTTTTACAAATATTTAATATATTATACTTAATAAATAATAAAGTATATAGTTGTGTGATTTTGATCATATCTTTTTTATTTAATTAAATGTAAATATATTTTAATACGATTTTTCCTTTATTTATGTATAATGTTGCCTTCTTCTCACTCCTAACTATGTATTAGGACTTAATATTTATGCATTGCATATAACTTAAGTGTAGTTCAAAAATTTGAATTTATACATATTTGAGAAGTGTTTTGAATTTAATTTTCTAATTTGTTTGACATTAATTTTTTTATATAAATAATATTATTATGTTTATCATTTTCTTATTCACTTTAAACTAGAAAATGTGCAACATTTTTTATGACCTTGAGAAATGTCTACGAATCAAATTTGTTTGTTTAGAATTAAATTTTAGCAAAAGAAAGATTTCATTGTGGAAATCAACTTTTTCGTATGTAACAAGTTTAAAATCTACTTTTGCAAGACAATTTCATAAGATTTTAGAAAATGTGAAAGAATTGAAATCATTTGGTTACATTATAAATTTATTAACAAGAAATTCTTGCGGTGATAATAAATTTTTCCTTTTGTTGCAAGTCAAATTTCCACTTTTGTATGACATTTTGAATGACCTCATGATACATTCAATTTTTTTAGATTGAGCTAAATTTTTACAAAGAGGAATGTGTTTTATATTTTTTTCATTTTATCATTAGCAAAAATCCTTGTCATTTTTTTTTTTGTTATTTTCATTGTATTATTTAAAAGGAATAAGAAATCCAAACCTATATTTTAAAAGGTTTTCTTGTAAATTTTATGATTTGAAATGGATCTTGACTAAAGAGTGGATAAGATTTAGTACCTACATATAGATTGACAATTAGAATGTATTATGTAAGCCACATATAACAACGTGAAACAATGCAAGTTTACGTGGAATAAACCAAATAAGGAGGTAAGATAGAAGTTAAAGAAATGTAATTAAAAATGACAAGGAAACGAATAAGAGAGAAGGATAAGGAATGGGAAGTGAAGAGCCATGGATGTTGGCCTTCCCTTACCCCTTAGCTCTCCCCATTTCTTCACTCTTGCTCATTTCCAAAAGGGCTTTTGGTTGAGGAGGATAAGTGCACTGTAAAAACTTGCAAACGAAGAATACTAAGCACCATTAGACTGGTTTTCCCAATTTGGGTTCTAGGGAAAAAAATCACGCCTTGATGTATTTTCTTGTGTGCATTGTGGTTAAATTCATCATGGTAGTTAATTAAAGTTTTTTGGTTAACTGTAATGAATTATTTGTATCTATTTTGATTGGAGGATAATTTATTTGTTGCATAGTCTTCTATTTTACCATGTTAGAATTTTTTCACATATATTTTTGTTTAAATGGTGCTTGCCCATTGCAACTGTTAGCTAATATCCACCATCAAATGCAATAGGAAAGGGAAGATCCATGGTGATCCTTTCAGAGCTATTGGAGAGCTTGCTAAAACATATTTCTCTCTCTTGGGAGTCGCTCTCTCTCAAGGGCATAATCTCATTGTTTGAATGATGAACCGAGGTTCCCCCACATAATTCACTTCACCTTGGGTTTCCAACTTGTTTGTTTGGTGTTTTAATTGTTGATTGGCATACATTTGTTTTCTAGGGAGAATTCCTTTGATTGTTGGATGTTCCCTTTCTTGTCAGGTGTTCCCTTTGATTGATGGACATTCCCTTTACTTGTTGGGGGTGCACCACCCACTGTGTATCTATAGTATACATTGCACATGACACTAGCAATTGAGCGCCCATCCATTTCTCCTTTTGTTGTTCAATGTACCTTCACCAAAACCTTCACATTCATCTTGCTTCCCTAACTTCTTACTGTGCACCCTAGTTAGAGGAGAGACCCCACATGGCCTTATATAGTGGATAAACCACCATATGTTTCATTTGTCAATGTTAGAAACCTAACCCTAATTTCAGAACATATTCAGTGTAATGTCTCAACATTCTAAGGTGCTCCAATGAATTCATATTTGTTGCCTGGGTGCCCCAATATATTCTCTAGGTTAGTTGCATTATATTTTCCTCACTTATGCATTCTCAGAGTCTGAGCACTGGTTGGGATTCCTATAAGAGCATTGTCCATGTTCCCTATTGTCCACATGTATCAAAACCTAGTTTGACGTGAAACTATATGCTAGCAGTGTAGTAATGCTCATGTGTAGGAGAATTGGCCATATGGAAGGCATACGATAGGGTTTAAATGATGTTACACTGAAGAGAAAGAGAATGAGTGAATGGGTCAATAATGTCTAGATATGCCACCTTTGTCATTGGTTAGTGAAATATCAATTCATTTTGAGTGTGGGCTATGTTTTAGGATCTTTCATTTATTAAAATATCTTAATTGTTGCACGAGCTATTTGGTTGAATAGTTGGTGTGCATAGAGGAGAATGGTTTATTATGACTTTAGGGTTTCTCATTAAATGGGTGAAATGAAAAATGAGAGAAACCAAGAAATGGGAAATTAGGTTGTCTTATGTAAGATATTATTGCATATTATATGATATCCTTACTCATTTTACAAATTGAAAGAATGAATAAGTTACTCAACCCAAAAACCAGAGAGTAATTACACTAAGAATTGTATTGAGCATTGAAGACCTTTCTCATCAGAGGCACAATTGAGATAGAGCTCATAAATCAAATTCTGCACAGGTATCCATGTTGGTGAAATGAGTGGGCTATGTGCCCCTCCATTACAAATCAGATGGTATCAGAACAATTGAATCCTTGACCAATAAATTGCTTCCATAACTGTGAACAAAATATTGCATACCACAACATGGGAAAATCAAATAGAGATAAGTTGGAAGAATTACAAGCCAAAAATGTCGATCTTCGAGAAGATAACAATAGCTTGAAGGCACATGTTAAGATGTTTAACCAAAGGATGGAAGAGATGGAGAAGAAAATGTAAATGTCTACCAAATTATTGTCGTTGTTCAAGAAGAAGTTTAAAGAAGGATAATACTCCCTCATTGCAGTCAGGACAGATTGGGACAAGCACAAAGTGAAAATTTTATACCTTGGTGAGAAGGTCATCTAGATGGATAACTGGAAAGAGGATATGCTCACACAAATGAGGACTCAGTTGCAACAAGAGTTGGMAGATAAGGAGAATGCCTTGGAAAGGMAAGAAGTTGTCCAAAKGAACATAGGAACAAGGAAACCTTTTGTTTCCACTACAAATTATAGCACCATGATTGAGGCCACCTTCGTAATCTCGCCTTCCATAGACGTATCTCAAGAGAAGCTTGGTGAATTTGAGAAAAATACTAGAGGTATTGGCTCTAAACTCTTAAAGAGAATGGGCTATGATGGAAAAGGGCTAGGAAAGAGGAGACAATCTATATTGAGCCCCAATGTAGTCATCCCCTAGGCCAAGCATGACGGCCTAGGATTTGATGGAAGAAGTGAAAATTCCATCACCATGAAAACCATTTTCGTGAAGGAAAAAGACATGCCAGAGTTGACTTTCTCATCATGAGAAGGAGCAACAATAGTGAGTGAAGGTGTCAAATCACCACCATCTCATCCTTATGGTATATTGAAGGAGAGTAGAGATGAGGAGATTTTGTAGACTCAACCCACACATGCACTCAGATAAAGAAGAAAACCAATCAATGAGGCAAGAAGAATAAGAATACCAAGGGGTCTACGTCAAACAATAAATTTCTCATATTTCATTGTTGAAAGAAGAGAGGCCATACCATAGAAATTTGTTGGTATGTATATACATGCTCACATTCTAGAAATAAATGCCATTGTGAGGCAGCCTACTGGAAGAAGAAATCCATGTTCAAAAATCTTGATTGTTTTCAGAACTTGAATGGTGAGAAAGATTCTACAATCCAACAATAGAAACAGAGGCACGTGGAAAGGAGGAGTATGTCAAAAATTCCTTGTATCAGTAATAAGAACTTTTTCCACCACTGCAATTTGAGTGGACATTAGGAAGCAAAGTGTTGGTGACTTCACCCATAGATTCACCCCAGAAACAACACAACGAGGAGAAGGTGTGGAAAGTGAATATTGAAGAAGATAAAGAGATGCATGCATCTCCAATCCAAGTGAAAAAAAAAAAATCCAAGGAGAGATAGAAGCACATGATAAAAATTGTTAAGAACCAAATATCAATATAGCATAGAAAAACCTCAGAATAAGTACTCAATGCCTTGAAAAAGAGATAAATTCAGATAATAAGCCTCTTCGGGGGGGACACCTCCTTATGCCCACATAAATGTACAATTCCCATATGATTCCAAATGAAAATGTCTCCTTGGTATATATAGGAGACTAGGAGGTATAATTACAACTAATGAAATAAAGCCGACATAAATAGAATAACATTACTAATGTAATATGCCCCAATTAAAGGGTAATGAGCCAATATTAGGGCTTAACATTCCCCTCCCCTTGAGACAAGTGTTGCCGCAACGCTTGAGTAACTCTGGATGCTTATGTATAAAAGACTCATCTTCCCAAGTGGAATCTTCAGCTGGTAGTTTCCTCCATTTAATGAGATACTTTGAAATGGATCTATTCCTTAGCTGGCGAACTCTTGTGTCAGTGATGGATTCAGGATCCAATATGATTTTTCCTTCCTCGTCAAGTTCTGGAAATATAGTTTGGACTGGGATATTGTCGCCTATAACCTTCTTTAAGCATGAAACATGGAAAATTGGGTGTATTCGTGAAGATGCAGGCAACTCCAATTTGTATGTCATAGTATCAATCTTTTGCAACACCTTATAAGGGCCATAGTACTTTGGTGATAATTTATTATCCTTTTTGGATTTCTTGAGGGACATTTGTTTGTATGGTTGTAGTCTTAAAAACACCCAATCCCCTACTTCAAAACTTCTTCCACTACGATGTTGATCTGCTTATTGTTTCATGTGATTCTAGTCAGGTTGTCCTTTAAGATTTTGAGAACTTGTTGTTGATGCTCGATGCGATATTCCACTGCTTGAACCTTAGATTTTTCTTTTAGAGAAGAAGTGATGGAAGTAGAACTTGTTGTTGATGCTCTACGCGAGATTCCACCTGAACCTTAGATTTTCTTTAGAGAAGAAGTGATGGAAGTAAGGTGGTATCCATAGAGTGCCATAAATGGTGTCATTTTTTGTTGCAGTGTGAAAGAAAGTGTTATACCACCCGCCCCGCCAAAGGTAACCATTTGAGCCATTGTGTTTGTTTCTTAATATCGTAGAGACAAAGCAATGGCTGTATCCTTCCGCATTTTTTCACTTTCTCGGTTTGTCCATCGGATTGGGATGATAGGATGAGCTATGAGCCAATTGAGTACCCAAACAAGAAAACTTTTATGTCCAAAAATGTCCAAAGGAAGATGGGATCTCCTCACACTACAATAATCTTTGGCTGCCATGTAGCTTTGAACTGCCTCCATGAATGCGATGGCAACCGTACTAGCTTTGAAGGATGAGAGAGTGCAAAAAGTGTGCTGCACTTGGTTATTCATCAACAATCACCATGATAATACTCTTTCCTTTAGACTCGGTAACCTGATGAAATCCATGGAAACCTCCTCCCAACGCTGGACTTGGGATGTATTAATGGTTGTAAAATAATTGGTCTTAATTGTTTCCACCTTATTTTGTTGAAACAAAACATTCTACACAAACCTTTGAACATTTCAGTTTTAAGGCCATCCCAAAAATCCTTCTTGGACTCTATGGTAGGTTTTCAAAATCTCAAGCTGCCCTCCTACTGGAGAGGCAGTGTGTAATTCCAATACGTTTCTTTGTTTGAGTTGGGAGTTCTTACATAAATATAAGTAATCTTGTTCATAGTGAATCATTTTTCCATGTAAATGTATCTCGATCATTGGATTCTTTGCCGCAACCTTGAATGAGAGTCCACCTCTTTTTCATCATTCTTCCATTCATCCCTTGCTTCTATTATCCAATCAGGTTGATGATCGAGATAACACAGAAAGGCCCCCAACATCTTCATCCTTCTTGAGAGTGCATCTTCCACAACATTTTGCTTCCCTTTTATAAACGCATTTCAAAATCATAACCCAATATCTTGTTACCCATTTTGTTGTTCTTCCGAAGATAATCTTTGTTCCAAGAAGTATTTAAGACTATCATGATCCGCTTTGACCCTTTGAAGTACCTATCTATTAGGTAAGGGATGCCATTCTTCAATGCATGTAGTATTTCCATCATTTACCTCACATAAATGGCTTGTGTAAGTCCTTTCCCCTTGAGTGGTCGACTTCAAGCTGTGGGCCTTCCTTCAAAATAGGGACAACACCGATTCCATTTCTAGAGGCATCACATTCCACAATAAAGGTTTTGTGAAGTCTCTGAGTGGTCAATACAGGAGCTTTTCACATCATCTCTTTAAGTTGTTCAAGCTTTTAGTTGCCTCTAGAGTCCATGAAAATGCATCCTCTTATTTAGTGTCAAGTAAAGGTGTTGTTATTCTTCCATAGTGTTGAAAAAAACTTGCAAGAGGTAACCTATCAAACCCAAAATCCTCTAAGATTCTTTTCAATGTTTTGGGAATCGCCAATCCATCATGTATCTTTAATCTTTTAGGGTCTGCTGTCTACACCTTCAGGAGATGCAATATGACCCAAATACTCTACCCTTCACTCCAAAGAAACATTTGTAAGGTTTGGCATATAGTTGTTGTTCTTTAGTAGTTGTAGCACCTTGTCAACATGTCGCATACATGATCCTCCTAAGACTTCATAGATTAGTATATCATCAAAAAATACTAACACAAATTTATGAAGGAAGGGCTTGAAATGGAATTCATCAACCCTGAATGTGGAAGGTGCATTTGTAAGGCCAAAAAGGCATGACCAAAAATTCATAATGCACTTCATGAGTCTTAATGTTGTTTTGGGATATCTTCCTCATTCTAATCTAATGATACCCCCGCACCTGAGATCCAATTTTGAAATAGATTGCTCCATGTAATTCATCTAACAATTCATCAATGACGCAGAATAGTAAACTTCTTATATTTACTAGTGATCTTGTTGAGCTCTCTATAATCTGGGACATGCCATGAGCTATCTTTCATGAATACCTTTACCACTAGTGCAGAGTAAGACCTTTGATAGGGGCCCAATGCCATCCTATAACATTTCTTCAACCATACTAATTTCACTCCTTTTCCTCAGCATATATCTATATGGTCTGGGATGTTAGGAGGAACACCTGTGAATTAGGTGAATTTCATGATCATGATTTCAAGTGCAGGAATAATTGGGAATATCTTCAAATACTTTGAATGCTTATCAATGGTCCTTGAGATCTTGAGGAATATATATTTATATGTTTGAACATCTAGTGAGCATAGTTGTGCACACGCTCTTGATGCCCCTTTTCAATAATTTTGTCATGCCATTAGAGCTATCACCTTACCTGCTTCCATGTGATAACCTCTTAACTCAATTCTATTTTCTCTTCCAATGAAAATTTCATGAAAAGTTCTTGAAAATTAAAAGCCATTGTTCCTAACAATGATTGTAAACCATTGGACTCTTAAGACAACATCAACACCACCCATGGGTATAGCAAATTGTTGGACTATTCATTACATATCTCCCACAAAGTAAGATTGGATCTTATTTCATTTTCCCGAAAATAGATATTCCATTCCACACTTGAAACTCTACAATCATTATACAAAGCAATTGAGAGCTTTGGCTAATTTATAGTGAATTAAATTATGAGTACCGCTTTAATCAATTAGGACTATTACCTTTTCTTTTGATGTATCCCCGGGATCTTGAGGGGAAGTTTGAGGAGTGCTAATTCCAGCCAATGCAGTACATGATATCGTGGGGGTCAACTCTTAAGATGAAATTGTGTCTACGTTTTCATTCTGAGATGGTTCTTGTTCTTTCTCTTCCTCTTCACACCATGTAGAATAATTTCTCCTCACCACACTTATGTCCCTTATTGTACTTTGTATCACAATTAGCCAATGCCTTTTGCTTTTATTTCCCTCTTAATTGTTGAGGTGTCAACCTTGTGGTTGAGGTGTTTTAGAAGAAGGAGCATGCCCTCTATAGATGTTGGATTGGTCCTCTAGTAGCCATAGCCACATTTTTACTTCTAACATTTCTTGCCACCTTAATGCATTCTCCAATGATTTGTTCCTCAAAGGCTTAACCCTCATGTTGAATTTTATCCTTTAAAGTTCCTATGAATAAATCAATCAAGTGTTCATCCGAATATTCAGTACCTTTTATATTCAATCTTTGGAAGTTCTTAATGTGCTCAGAAACTGAACCCTTTTTAGACACCACCTCTAAAGAAGATATTGCTCCTTATATCCTCATAGTAAGTTATCATTTCATACGAAAATTTTGTCATGACGAAAGCATCAGCGAGAACAAAAGCCATTGATACCATAAAATTGATTAGGTTCTTAAATATAAATAAGAATTCATACATTTTGTGTATGTGGCACATTATGTAGATCAAAGAATTGCTCCATCCTAAGTATCCAAGGGATTGGGTCCTTGCCATAAAAAATTTGTCATATCGATCTTAGGAACGTGATTGGTCTTCAACCCATAGTTAGAATTTATCCATTCTTGATTCAACTTCCTTGTGTCCTCTTCATGAATTTCATGGATACATTTTCAATTTCTCATGTGTCCTCTTTATTATGAAATTTTTCAACCTTCCATGATCTCCCCCTTTTAAAACCTCAATCATCTCTCAGTTCATCTTTTGTTAATGTCTTCTTTTGTAAATAATTTATATCCCTACACATTTCTTCACCTTCATCAAGAGTTCATGTAGGATTATCTAGAGGTGTATTTGGTGTATAAGTTCCCTTTGGGTGGCATGTTGTCCAAGTATCACTTTTGAACCTTTTATTCTGAGGTCTTAGAAAATATTTTTTCTACTATATCTCCAAAGTTTCGCCCTTCCTGGTATGAAACTTTACTCTTTGTAGTTTCCCCATATTTCTTTTCAGTAATGCCACAACCGACAAATTGATGTGCTATGGAATTTATGGGTAACTTCCCCACAACTTGCTGATTTTTGCCTCGAGATGCCACTCTTCAGACAGCTGCCTCGTGACAAAATAATTGATATAAACATAAAACCCACCTGAAAATAATACTACAGGAATGTCCACTATCCAATGCAACTAGTCTCACTAATTTGATACTCTTGGAAGAAGTTATGATTTTTTTAATTGGAACACATTCTTGAGACTAACCAATAGGACTACTTAGATGCCCTATCTTACACAGGTTGTATATAATAATTTAAGGACACCTAGAGTCAAATTTTACCACGATAGATTACTAATTTCCTCTGAATATCCTTTATTTAAGAAAATTATGTTTAAAAATTAATGAATGGCTCCGGGCCAGATCATTCCATAACCCCTAAGGTTGTACAAGTTGTATCTCCCAAAATATAAGGCCTCAGGAGATAAAAATTTAACCCAAAGTACCTTGATCCGCTTCCAAATAAATATCCCTCCAAGAAACTTTGAAATGTTGTAGAAAAAATTTGTAGAAAAATTCCAAGGTATTCCGGGGACATGTAGCAACTAAAAACCCCAAGACCTTGACTGGAATAAGAAACCAACACCAATATAGCATAGAAAACCTCTGAAAAAGTACTCAAAGCATTGAAAAGAGACAAATTCAAATAATAAGCCTTTCCTTTGTAAGCAACCTCCTGCGCCCACATAAATGTACACCCCTGTGATGATTCCAATGAAATGTCTCCTTGCATATAGGAGAATGGGAGTACTCACAACCAATGGAATAAAGTTTAATAAATAACATTTACTAATGTAATATGCCCCAATTAAGGGTAATGAGCCAATATTAGGGCTTAGCACAAAACAAAACATAATAAGGATAACAAGTTGATATTCAGAGCATCCAAAACCCAATTCTTGTTTCTAATATTGCATCTGAAGAACCCCATCATGGAGTTGTTCCAAATATTGTTGCACAAAGGTCAATGACTGTAGAGGAGTTATTAAGGACTCCATGATGTGACTTGCAATCATGTGTAGGCACTTGAGAGTTTTCATTTTAGGAAGAAATCGATCCTAGCTAAAGAATGTGACCACATTTCCTTTCATGGGATTGAGATGTGATGGAAGTGAGTTGGGATCAAAATAAAAAAGCAGACCAAAATTCAACTTAGCTTCATGACTACCAAGATAGATTGTCTCCAAGGAAAAGAGGGAGATGGGAATGAGTGTTGGGTCTAGAGTTTGGAATCAAAGATTGTTGAAAGTTGAGATTCAGTGAGAATATTGTTGCACTATAGGAACAAGCAAACTAGAACCAAAGCCATAGCCATAGCTGAGGACCAAAGGTAATAACCAGAGCCATGAGCCAGACCTAGAGCTAGAGTTAGAGTTGTAGCCAAGAGCTAACGTCAGAGCCATGTTCTAGAGAAGAAAACACCATTGATTCAAATTGGTTTCCTAGATATTTTGGAGACCAAAAATCTCCTCAATGGGGAGGTGTGGTATGAAATGGATCTGGACTAAAGAGTGGATAAGACTCAATACCTGCACACATATTGAAAATTAGAATGTATTATGTAAGCCACACAAAACAATGTAAAACAATGCAATTTTACATGGAATAAGCCAAAGAAGTAGGTGAGAGAAAAGTTAAATTAGAAAAGTAATTAAAAATGACAAGGAAACATATAGGAGAGAAGGCTAAGGAAGGAGAAGTTAAGATCCATGGTTTTTGGCCTTCCCTTACCCCCTAGCTCTCCCTATTTCTTCACTCTCACTCATTTTCAAACGGATTTTGGCTGAGGAGGAGGAGAACATTACAAAAAATTGCAGACTTGTAGAAGAAGAATACTAAGTACCATTAGAATGGTTTTCCCAATTTGGGTTCCAGGAAAAAAAATCATGCCTTCATGTATTTTCATATGTGTACTATGGTTAAATTCGTCATGGTAGTTAATTAAATTTTGTTGGTTAACTGTAATGGATTCTCTATATCTATTATGATTGGAGGATAATTTATTTGTTGCATCGTCTTTTGTTTTACTATGTTAGAAGTTTTTTCACGGAAATTTTTATTTAAATGGTTCTTACACATTGCAACCTTTATCTAATATCCACCATCAAATGAACTAGGCAAGGGAAGATCCACGATCATATTTTCAAAGGTGTTGGATAGATTGCTAAAACATATTCATCTCTCTTGGGAGTCACTCTGTCTCTCTCTAGGGAATAATCTCATTGTTTGAATGATGAACTGAGGTTCCCACACACAGTTCGCTTCACCTTGGGTATCCAACTTGTTTGCAGGGCGTTTTAATTGTTGTTGGATATCCATTTGTTTTCTATAGAAAATTCCTTTGATTTTTTAGCATTCCCTTGCTTGTTGGGAGAGTTCCCTTTGATTGATAGGAATTCCCTTTGATCGATGGGAATTCCCTTTTCTTGTTGGGGGTGCACCACCCATAGTGTATCCATAGTATACGTTGCACATGACACTAGAAACTAGGCTCCCATCCATTGCTCCCTTTGCTACTCAACGTACCTTCACCAAAACCTTCACATTCATCTTTATTCCCTAACTTCTAAGTGTGAAACCTAGCCAGAGGAGAGACCCTGCATGCCCTTAGCTAGCAGAGAAACCACCATACATTTCATTTTTCAGTGCTAGAAACATAACCCTAATTTATGCATGTATCCAATGTAACGTATGAACGTTCTAAGGTGTTCCGAGGAATCCATATTTGTTGCATGGGTGCCCCATGATCTTCTCTACGTCAGTTGCGTTATCTTTTCCTCACCTCTGCCTACTCGGAGTCTAAGCATTGGTTGGGATTCCTCCAAGAGTGTTGGCCATGTTCCCTATTGGACACACATATCAAGACCTAGTTTGACATAAAATCCTATGCTAACAGTGTAGTAATGCTAATGTGTAGGAGAATTGGCCATATGGAAGGTAACTGACAGTGTTTAAATGATGTTACAATGAAGAGAAAGAGAATGAGTGTTTGGGTTGGTAATGGCTAGCTCCACCACCTCCATCATTGGTCATTGAAATATAAATTCATTTTGAGTATGGGATAGGTTTCAGGATCTTTCATTTATTAAAATGTCTTAATTATGCACGAGTTATTTGGTTAACTAGTTGATGTGTAGAGAGGAGAGTGGTTTATTATGACTTTAGGGTTTCTCATTAAATGGGTGAAATGAAATATGAGAGAATTCCAAGCAATGGTAAATTAGGTTGTTTTTTTGTAAGATGATATTGCATCTTATATGATATACTTACTCATTTAAAAATTGAAAGAATGAGTCAATTAGTCAACCCAGAAACGAGAGAGTAATTGCACTAATAATTGTAATGAACACTGAAGACATTTCTCATCAGAGGCACAATTGAGATAGAGCTCATAAATCAAATTCCTCACATGTATTTTTGTTGGTGAAACAAGTGGTCTATGAGCCCCTCCTTTACATATCATTTTATTTGTTTTATTCATGGCTCTATGAATTATTTCTACACACACTATTGGGTCTTAGGCTCCCAACAATATTTAACTCCTAGCATATTGGTAGTACTAGAACCAACTCTTTCTGTAAACTCTTACACAACAAAAAAAAATCTTTTTAGACCAAAATAATGGAATCACGTGATGACTATGGTATTAACCCCGTTCTAGGCTCTCAAATGAACAAAAGTATACAATCAAGATATTTTCACTTGTTGAACATTTTGTAGCTCTCCTCTTGCACATGTCCATGCTCATAATAATTCTCTAGCATCTCCCATAATGTTTGAATCTCCTTGTAGATTCTAAAGCATACTAAAAAATCTCATGATCCAAGACAACCTCAATCGTACTCCATTCCTGTGCCTCCTATTTTCTTGGAATATGCTTGAAAAAATTTCAAGTTTTTGACATAGATATTATGCTTCAAACTATTCAAAATACACTTCATGGAAAGCTATGGTGTTGGAGGATTATCTAGAATTCATCTCTGCACCATTTTCTTAGGGATTAATGCTTTTAATCGCTACTAAAATGCATTAGCATACTGTCACCTTTAACATCACTTGGTAGTTTTATTTTTAAACTTTTTATTTGAAGTTTTTAGGGTGCACCACATGATTCTCTTGGGGGAATTGTGATTTGCATCATGACATGTAGAGTTTGCATCAAGAATTTTTATGTGCACTTAAGTTAGCATCATCTTTGTGTGGGTTTCCATGAAAAAATACACATCTTTTCATCTCCATAACATCATTTTTGATGCCATCAAACACTTATAACACCGATGTTGTGCTATGTTTGCATTGTCAACATGTTTATTGCATCTCTTTTTCATCATTTGGGGTTGTATGGTGTCAACCCAATGCAATATTCACTCAATCCCATGTTTCCTTTTAAGAGTGATGTGACCACTGACCATGTGTTCTTTACTACTAGTTCAAAAATTTATGGACATGGGGGTAATGTCCACTTTGAGTGTTCTCCCTCCAAACTATAGGTTTCTTTCCTTTGATTGGAATAGTCGAGTTGAGAATTTCCTTCATTCTTCTACACCTTTCCAAACAAGGGTTGAATTTAATTCATGCATGGTTCACTAATGGATTGTAGATGAAGAAGCCTTATCTAGTGTTGTATCTTTGTAAGCTTGTAAAGGTTTGGCTTGTCCTAACCTTTTATTAGCTACCAACTAGTTGCTATATTTTGATAGAAGATCTAGTGAACTTTTAGGGATTCTTCCTCAGTTACTTATTTCATTAGGTGGGAAAATTGTCTTATTTAATGTTATAGAAGGCCCATTGGACATAAATATGATCCTTGGGTATGAATTAATATATGCCATGAATTTTTTGTGTCTACACTCTTTTGTGTGATGCATTTTCCTCACAACAAAAGCATTGTCACCATTGATCAACTTTTGATTTATGATCCCCATCCTTGTTCAACTTTAGACCATTATATCATTTGTTTGTTCCCAGTGGACACTACCCTACCAAAGGTGATTTATGTGACCTCATATCTGATGCATTTAGTTGCTACTAAAAGGATC
>SNQJ01S0027692.1:171985-186018 GCA_010110895.2 Picea sitchensis
CCTATGTCCATCATAGCTACAACCGAGCCTTGCATATCTTAACTGGCCACAACCCCTTTCAGGTGGGGTTGCAATTCCAACCATTGGGTCCCATAGATGTTGCACTACCCCTTGTGGTCTCCTCAACTGACTCATCTCCTGCTCCAACTAAAGCTGACAAAGCCACATGGTTCATTGAGAGGTTCCACCACATCCTCCAACAGGTTCATGATATCCTAGATAAGTCCAATGACAAGTACAAGGAACTCCATGATCAACATCGGGTGCCACATAAGTTTCAGGTGGGCGACAAAGTTTGGTTGCACTTGCAGAAAGAATGTCAGGACCCCATCAAAAGATTATCCCACTCTGTTATGGGTCGTACACCATCACCAAGGTTGTGGGTGATAAAAAAATTTAGCTCAACATTCCTCCTTTCATTGGCATGTACTCAGTGATCAACGTGGATCCAACTTTATCGAGTTGTTAAAGCAGGGCAACTCCTGCACCAAGGCAAGTGGCTCACCCAGGGCCAAATTCAACATAAATTTCCTCATCTGATGGGGGAACTCAACGCAGTGGAGACCATTGCTTCCTAAGGGGGGAGGATTGATCCAGATGGATTTCGGTGGCCTCCCACCTATTCCAACTTGCTCATTTTGGAAGTTTTCCAATTTGGCAGTTTTTTCCTAGTTTTCAGGTCACTGACTTTCGGGGTCGTTTTGAGGCCCTAAACAACGTTTTTAGGGTTCGCCACAGTAAAAAAAAAGGCTTATTATCAGTTTGATGGAAACATGTGTAGTCCTCGGATAGACCTTTCCAACGAACTATCGTGCGCCTAAAGCAAAGATCGTATGCAAAAGTTATGACCCCGAGAAGTTGATGTACTAACTTACCCAAACGGGGCCCACATGACTTTTGGCGCTTCATCTCCCAGTGTTAGGTTTTTGGATGTCTATGGTTTTTGACATTCCTGTTTATTGTAAAAATTTCTTTAGAGCCTCATTGTAACAATATTCTTGTGAATTAGTCTAACCATCACATCTCTTCTCAGAGATAAGCCGCCACCATTCTAGCAAGCTTTTTTTTTTGCTGCATTTTACAGTTTTAGCTTATTTCCTTATTGAATAGAAACCAATTTTACTATATATTTGTTATTTTGTGTTAAGCATATTTTGACAATAATCTGTATTCATTTCACTTTGCTCATAAAATATGTATCAGTGGTATCTGAGCGATATGCTCCTTGTCGTTACTAATGCATGTCCCAAACGAGGTCAAGGTACAAAGAATTGGGTCTCAAGCTTGTTTCTCTTCAGGACAAAATCTCTCACACGCCCAAGAGACCTCTCATGGCAGGAGAAAATAAATATGACGGGACATGATATCCCTTCAAAATGTTTCTCAAGGAATCCTTCACGCAACAGAGGAATGAAATGATGGATATTTTTGTGCAAACCCTTCGGAAGCTACCAAAAGGTGACACATCTTCCTCAAACAAAGGCATTGCCCCCTTCGAGGTACAAATGAACTTTGATATTCCTATATTTGAAGGTCAGATAGAAGTAGATGGTGTAGAAAAATGGTTGAATCTTCTAGAAGGGTATTTCTCTGTCCATAACTTCTTGAATCGAGAAAAGATTAATTTTGCACTCCTCAAAGCCATTCCCCGTGTCAAATATTGGTGGGAAACTTTTTGTGAGTAAAAGGAAACAAAGGAACCCTCATTATTTACAGTCACGTTCACCCGAGATTCCTTCATGGATTCTATTAAGTAACAATACTACCTTGTTGGAAGTTGTGACGACATGTACACAAAATGGACCACACTGCAGCAGGAAAGAGACCAAGCAATGCCCGAGTTCACAAATATCTTCCATACCTTGTGCACCAAGCTGGGTATCAAATATTCTGAGCGACATCCGGTTCTCAAGTATTGCGGTGGTCTACATAGACACATCCAAGATGAAATTCATTTTCTGGGCATCTCATCCTTGGGCGCGGCCTACTGATATGTCATCAAAATTGAGCAAAAGCTCAAAAAAAAGACACTGCAATTTGGGCCTCGGATCACCTCACAAAAAAAGCCAAGAAAGGGCGGCCCTAACCCATAGAATAAAGGACACAAAAAATATGGACTGCCTCAGGACAACCAGTCCAAACTGCAAGCAAAGAAGGACACCGGAAAGACAAAGAAAGATACCGGGAAGTGGTGCGACTTCCATAAGATCCCATGGCATAACATTGTTGATTGCCACTCAAAGCAGTCACTGGTGGCTGAGGTGAAAACCTTTGAATCAAATGTGGGCTCTGACTCTAAGTTATAAAAAGAAAGTGGGAGACGGATCATTGACACAGAACCCAGTGCTACTATTTCTACCACCAAGCTCAAGCTCGGTGAACGAAAAGATCCAAAGGAAGGAGAGCACCTTTTTCATTCACAAATGTGGGTGAAGGGTACCCCGCTGCACTTCATCTTTGATAGCGGTAGCCAGAAGTACCTCATCTCAAAAGAGGTTGTCAAACAACTTTCCCTACTGACAATGCCACACCCACATCCCTACACCATCGGATGGCTTTGCCAAGGAAGCGACATCCACGTCAGCCAACAATGTTGCCTATCATACGACATCAATCCCTTCAAAGACGGGGTATTGTGTGATGTTTCCCTTCTCGAAGTTTGTAATGTTATTTTGGGCCAACCATATTTATGGAAACTCCATGTTGTATATGAGTCTAGGCCTTACAATGTTATTATTACTTTGAACAAGAAATTGTACAAGATACCTGAGGCAGTCCCACCTAGTGTTATTTCCTTGATCTTTTCCGAGTAATGCAGGAAGGTCATCTCTCAAATGGGGAAGTTTGTCTTCTTCTTGATTTGCTCTCAGAACGAGTGAAAGACTACAACCACATCTAGGGTCTCTACAACTGACCTCTTCACACAGAAAAAGCAAGTGGATAAGGTTGTGGAATAATACTCAGATATATTCTCCTCACTTACTGGGGTACCTCTTCACTATCAGGTCAAGCACCCCATTGATCTGACCCCCAGTGCATCGTTGCCCAATGGGCTAGTCTATTGTCACTATATGTTAGAGAATGAGGAGATCAAGTGGAAGATCCAAGCACTGCTCCACAAGGGGCACATCCATCCCAGCTCATCACCTTGCGGGAGCCTGATCCAGGGGATCAAATTTTTCTAAAAAATAAAAGTTCTTGGAATCACTTCAAAATGGACACGTGTGTAGGCCTCGTCGTCATGAACCCAAAACAACTTGAACGAGCTCAAACAGACCTCGTATGAGCAATATATCGTGTTCTGTTCATTTTTCCAAACAGGCAAAGTTTTATTGACTGTACAGTTTGTACAGTGTTGACATGGCATCTGACCGTACAGTCCATATGACCATACAATGACGTGGTATATGTGTTGGCATGATGACTAGGAAAATGTTGGTAGACAGGTGGAAAAACCTAATGTTAACATGTGTCATCATCTTGGAAAGTGGTATGGTGCCACATGGCCCAGTAGTGGGTTGCCACGTGGCACCCCTCCATTGGTTTGCAAGTGGTAAAAATTTTATGTGACTCCAAAGGAGTCGAACCCGCGACCTTCGGGCAAGGGGAATGGTTTGGCAGGGCCTGGGCTACCATCCCACTCATGGATATGACTTAACATTATAATATGTTAATATTTATTTGAATTGAATTTATGTTGGGTCAGTGGAGTAAAGGGTTAGGGCCTAAGCCCCAACCCACGGTTCTTATGACAAGGCATGTGACCATACCCTTTACACTTGGCGCGTAGACTATTTACAATGAATGTATTATCCCCCGATCCATTTCAAACACCATACGACCACTCCTTTCATATCCTTTGGCGGGCGCGCGAACTGTGTTGAATGGTATAGCCCTCGGTCACTACACAACATATAACCTAGTTCAAAACCACGGTTCTTACCACATAACACATGACCATACAGTTTAAACTTTGACATGAATTTTCCATTGGTGGTTAAGCCCGGTCACTTGTTGCTACACCACATGACCAAGCCCCAATTGTGGAGGAGCTAGTCATTGGAGTGCACGACTGTTAGGCCGTTGGCCACATGGGGCCATACGAACAAGTTTTGCGCCGAGATTGGGGGCCAGCACACTAATGGTCCTACATTTTCTCCCTTTTTGCGGGAATGGTTGTGTGTGCTAGGTTTTGGTGTGAAAAACACAAAGAGGCTGAGTTAGTCGGTCAGTGGGTGCGTTTTGGTGAGCAGGTACAACAAGCTTGAAGAGGAAAACCTCCATGAGGTGTAACTTCTTCATTTTTTGGCCAAACCAGGTGCCGAAAAATCCCAACTAGGGGTTTTTGGACGTTTTGAAGCCATTGGAGCCATCTATTTTGTATTATGAGAAATGTAAGATCACTTTTTAAGCATAATGAAAATGATCCAAGGGAAGCTAGACCAGGAAATGTAGCCCAAGAGAGGGGTGAACTCCTTTATCATTTGTTGTGTTATGTGTTCATTATTGATGGTTTTTATATGTCTGATATTATGCTTATGCTTAAGTAAAACTCATTGAATTTATGTGTTAGTAACTTGATCCAATTACCCAAACACATACCATTTCTACACTTGAAATTTAAAGAGACAAGTCTTCTTCATTTTAAAGATCTATTGGAAACAAATCCATTTCATTTTCAGATTAGAGCCCAATCATGCTGGTATAGAAGAAATATGGAACCTAGCGACTCTACATTGATTATTGGGCCCTGAATAAAATCACAGTTAGAAATTGGTACACGATTCCCTGAATAGAAGACCTCTTTGATCATCTTACGGGGGCCAAATACTTCAGTAAGATTGATCTAAAGTCTGGCTACCACCAATTCCCGATAGAACAGACAGATGTATGGAATACTGCCTTCAAGTCAAAGGAAGATATTTTTGAACGATTGGTCATGCCCTTTGGTTTGAAAAATGCTCCAGCCACCTTCATGAGGATGATGGATGATATCCTGCGACCATTTACCAATAATTTTGTAGTGGTGTATCTGGATGACATTCTCATTTACAGCAAGACTTGCACAGAACACTTGCAACATATTCAATAGGTTCTGCACACCCTGCGACAGTACAAGTTATACACCAACTTGGAAAGATGCTCCTTCGGCATGGACAAGGTCCATTACCTGGGCTACATCATTGATCAACATGGCATACATGTGGATCTAGTCAAGATCCAAGTCATTCGTGACTGGACAGCCCCAACCACACTCGCTGAGCTTCGAATCTGCTTGGGCATTTCCAATTTCTACCGCAAGTTCATGTTGGGATTCTCCCATATTGCATGGGACCTCAGCCAAGTAACCAGGGGTGGTGTTTAGGATAAATTTGTGTGCGGTCGGTCCCAACAACAATTGTTCGATTATTTGTAGCAACACTTATGCTCAGCCATAGTACTTTCACTATCGGACCTGCATCATCCCTTTGAGATCGAGACAGATGCTTCAGACTATGTTGTGGGTGTCGTTCCCACTTAGCACGACCACCCCATGGCCTATCATAGCGATACATTATAAGATGTTTTCCGTAAGTACCCTACTTACAACAAAGAAATGTATTGCATTTTTCAAGCCTGCCACCTATGGAGACATCACATTCTTGGGAAGGAGACAGTATTCCACATTGATCATAAGACACTGTAGTTCATGTAGACACAAGGCAAATTGTAGAATGACCGCCATCATTAGTAGTCCACATACTTCCAGCAATTCCACCTCAACATCAAGTATAAAACATGAAACACAAACCATGTCATTAATTTCCTCAGCAGACCACCAATCGTGGCACTCACCACGGTGCTAGAATCTTGTGGCCATGAGACCTTTGGATGGCCCCAACTCTATGAGATAGACCCGGACTTCGCCACCACCTACCAAATGTTGGGCGCAAACGTAGTTTTCGATAATTTCCATATTCAAGCTGGGTTGCTATGTCGTTTGGGCCACATTTGTGTTCCATCAAGCGAACGAGCGAAGTTGATCTGGGAAGCCCACTACATTCGGGTGGCAGGACACTTCGGCATCAAAAAGACAATGGCAATGTTGCAAAAACATCTCTACTGGCTGAAACTTCAACAGGAGGTCAGCAAGTATATTAGGTCATGCACTGCCTATGTTATTGCCAAACCGATCACTAAGAAACAGGGCATGTACACCCTATGCCTATTCTTGACAAGCCATGGGAATCCATCTCAATGGACTATATGTCGGGCCTCCCATCCACCAAGTGAGGAAATGACTATTTTTTTGTTGTTGTTGATCTCTTTTCTAAGATGGCGATTATGGCCGCCTGCAAGAAGAGCATCATAGCAGAGGCCATTGCCAAGATCTTCTTTGAACGAGTCTCAGTACATTTCCCACAAACCCTTATCTCATATCGGGACATTCAATTTCTCAACACATTTTGGTCGAGCCTCTGGTCACTGTTGGACACCAAGATCACCAAATCCACAACCTTCCACCCCCAGACAGATGGCCAAAATGAGTTTGTAAATCGAATGATCATTCATATCATGTGCATGTATAACTCCAAGCACCCTCACACATGGGATGAGATTCTTCCCTATTTCTGACATAGCTACAACCGAGCCCTACATAGCTCAATCGGCCACAACCCCTTTCAGGTGAGGTTGGGATTCCAACCATTGGGTCCCACGGATGTTGCACTACCCCTTGCGATCACCTCGACCGACTCATTTCCTGCTCCAATTGAAGCTGACAAATACACCTGGTTCATTGATCGGATCCAACACATATGCCAACAGGTTTAGGATATCCTACATAAGTCTAATGACAAGTACAAGCAACGCCATGATCAACATCAGGTGCCACATAAGTTTCAGGTGGGAGACAAAGTTTGGTTGCACTTGCAGAAAGAACGCCTTACAGAACCCCATCAGAAGCCTCACCCACTCCGTTATGGTTCGTACACCATCACCAAGGTTGTGGGTGATAATGCTTTTGAGCTCAACATTCCTCCTTTCCTTGGACTGCACCCATTGTTCAATGTGGATCTCCTTCGACCTTATTTCCCACCACTATTGGATACCTCAGAGGTAGCAGGACAACTGAAACCAACAAAGCTCAACCCAAACTACATACAACAGGAATCCAGTGATTAGATTGTGGAAAAACAGGTCAAGGGAACTTGCCAGAAAGGATCCATCTTTATCGAGTTGTCAAAGTAGGGCAGCTCCTGCACCAAGGTAAGTGGCTCACCCGTAGCCAAATTCAACAGAAATTTCTTCATGTGATGGGGGCACTCAACGCAATGGATACCATTTCTTCCTAAGGGGGGAGGATTTATCCAGATGCATGTCGGTGGCCTCCCACCTATTCCAACTAGCTCATTTTGGCAGTTTTCCAGTTTGGCAGTTTTTTCATAGTTTTTGGGTCCCTGACTTCCAGGGCCTTTTTGAGGCCCTAAACAATGTTTTTAGGGCTCGCCATAGTTATATTTTAGAAATAGTCAAAGTCAGATGGCAACATGTGTAGTCCTTGGATAGACCTTTCCAGTGGGATATCGTGCGCCTAAATGGAGATCGTATGCAAAAGTTATGACCCCGGGAAGTTGATGTACTAACTTACCCAAATGAGACCCACATGAATTTTGGCGCTTCATCTCCTAGGGTTAGGTTTTTGGATGACTAGGGTTTTTGACATTCTTGTTTATTGTGAAAAGGCCTTCAGAGCCTCATTGTAATGATCTTCTTATGAATGAGCGCAGTCGTCACATCTCTGCTTAGAGATAATCCGCCACCATTCTAGCAAGCTTGTTTTCCACTGCATTTTATAGTTTCAACTTATTTCCTTATTGAATAGAAACCAATTTTACTGTATATCTATTATTCTATGTTAAGCATATTTTGATAATAATCTGCATTCATTTCATTCTACTCATAAAATATGGATCAGTTTTGTATCCATTTCGTTCTGCTCATAAAATATGGATCATAGGTAAGAAACTAATAACCCTCAAGGACTTCTGCTATAGCATGGGAATGACTGTGAACACTTAAAAAACAAAGGTCATGATATTTAAATCCAAAAGGATCACCTATGATAATAAAAAAAATATGACAACAATATCTTGGAGGAAGTGTCTTCATAAAAGTATCTTGGAATCGATCTCCACCACAAGCTCAATTGTAGATATATCATTGAAAAAGGGATAAATGGAGGGTGGAAATCTTATTATGGGCTCAAAAACAATAGTAAATCAGCAGACCTTTGGCTTTGGGATTAAAAAAAATCCTCTTTCACATTCTTGTCACTCCAGTTATCTTATGTGGATGTGAATTTTTGGGTTGTAGTATATTTAGAGAGTCCTAGATAAAGACAGAACATATCCAAAAGAATTTTATAACTTATAATCTCAAAATTAAGGGAAATACATGCTATCATATCCTCCTCATAGAAGCAATCTTTTCACCCATTGAGAGCATTGCTACAATTAAATACCTAACATACAATAATAAGATAAACAACATGGATGACAAGAGGCTCACCAGAATTGCTTTAAAATCTAGCCAAAACCATTAGCGTCTTAAGCGAGGATGGCATAAAGATGCCAAATCTTGGCTAAATTATTGGGGAATACAAGAAGAATCCATCATGCAAGATATCAATAATATTACAAATATTATCACTTATAAATTTAAGGAGAATATGTGGCATACTAAATAATTAGTGGATCAAAGGAAATTAATATAATACAAGGAGTTGTTCAACCCTAATTTAGAAGATCAAAATTACCTCTCAATTTTGAAAAGTGCAAAGAATAAAATCAACATTGCTAAAACAAGAACAAACTCTCACGAGATACATAGTGAAATTAGGTGTTGGAAAACTCCCAAAACACCATGGGATGAGAGAATCTGTCACCTTTATGACACTAAGCGGGTCGAAGATGAAAAACACTTCCTCTTGGATTTCCTTGCCTATACCCATATTAGATCCAAACTTAAAAATATCTTCCACATTACCAACCTTCCTAACCTCCTAAGTCATCAAAACTATGATGATCTTGGAACTCTTCTCTCAATGTTTTTTTAGCATAGAAATACAATTTTAAATAAATTGAATTAATCTCTTACCTTCTTAATGTCCAATAGACCAATTGGTATCAGTGGGCATTAATCATAATCATCATCATCAATATGAAAAACAGAAAAAAAAAAAATCAAATATTTATAAAAAGAGAGAATGTAGAAATAATCAAGATCTTTATAATTCATTTCTAAGTGTGGTAATAGATTTTTAGTGCCACCCTTGAACAAAGCACCTATTTTGAGTCTTTTATATGTATAGCTAGGTTTAGTATTTCCTTAGGATTTATACCATGATTTTGAATTCACCTTTGAATTCCTCCAATTGGATACCCTTCCATTCCTTTTGGAGTATGCCTTGATGCCTCCTATATTTATGGTTTATATCATTACTCTCTTTTGGTGTCAGTTGCGACCTAGGCATCATTATGTTGTGTTGATGTTCAAGGGAAGTTTTGAGTTTGATAACCTTATTTCTACCATCCCTCGGCTATTCTAACTATCCATATTGGCCATTTCCCATGTTAATTTGTTCTTATTTCATAATCACATATGATGTTTTTTCTCATGCTAGTTTGGAATAACACACCATTTCCTTCTTATTAGTGGGTATTCTCCTATCGACTGTAGCACATTAATATAGAAGATAGATTTATAGATTGTAGGTCATCTTGTGCTCAACAAATCATATTCATTAATAGTCATTGACAAAGTGATTTCCCATGTGCTTTATGACAAGACCTTTATTCACATATTGGGATTTGTGTTACACCTTGGATTCCATTTTCCTCGATGGTGAAATGCTTCACCTTCAAAAATGATTTTCATTAATTGTTTCTACTCAGAGGGTCTTTCTTATGCACTATTTATATTTGGTGCATTTGAAAGTCATACTTGGTAGTTTTCTATATTAATCAATTCATGTCCAAGAAATCAAATAAAATCATGTTCATGTTCTTACTTCATGTTGGTTTATGTGGGATTCCTTAATTCCCTCCTTATATTGAATCTCTTCCTATTGAATCTAACTCATTTCTATGGGAACGAGAATTACAGATCTTTTTAGTACCTTGGGGTTTACAGTCATTAGTGGTAGGTTCCCTCGCAATTGATAGTAGGTATTCATAAATGACTTATTATGGTTTGATTCTAAAATTATTAACACATACATACACACTTTTTAGTATGTACTATGTACCTTGGTTCCCATTATTGACATTGGTGGGTTACCTCACATCTAGAAATGGTTTACATCAATGATAGGTGAATAGATGGTTTCTCACATGTTCGAATTCAATATATTTATTTGCATGGTGCAGATTTATATATTGCAATGGATTTGGATTGAATACCTTAGGCTATAGTGGCACCCCTATTTGGTGCTATCACTTGAGTTTGTTTGATGGTACCACCAACTTATATACCACATTGGTACCTTGGATGATCTGTTTGATCTTTTCATAGCTCCAATTTTTATCCTAATGTACACTAAGACATAAATCCACCTTATATATTCTCATGGATATGATATTTATTTTACATGGATCCACTATGTATTCTTTTGCACCCATGATTTTTCATTATCTATACTTCATGGATCCACAACTGTGTATTCAATTCAGTGACCATGTTTTTTTCCACTTGAACATGGGTATTCCTACCTTAGGGAAGAGAGACATTTGATATGTTGGTTTATGTTCTAGGTACCTTCCAGATCCATGGTCCACTAGACTCCTACTTGATTCACTTGACAAACTCCTCTTGAATTTATAGTGTTTTGGATATCAAATCCTCCTTCACCATCACATTTTAGGGGGCGCCTATTATAGCTACATCTGGTCCTCTTGACCAATTTAGTTGAGCTAATCCATTACCACTTGTCAAACAAGTAATTTACCAAATATTTAGACAAGTTTTGAAGCCTCTAAATTTTTGCATGTGCCATGCAAAAGTGAAACTTGTGCATGATCCATAGGTTTGCAGTTAGCAACCCATACACGCCTTCAAAATGGCCCAGAAAAATAAATATGAAATGCATAAGCCTCACGTGGAGATCATAGAATTCATGTAGTTGTGTAGTTGGGATCTTTGTCCCTAATTGATGGAACTACATTCTTGGAATATAAATAAGAGTTTCTTGGTTGAATGAAGGGACACACCTTTATGTTAGAGAAATTGGCTAAACCTTGTTGAATTACCTTTTTCCTAAATTCTATTTTTATGTAGCTAGCCTAGTTTTCCAAGTATAACTAAGTCTTGTGTAGGGTTTGTTGAGCCACTCCTTGGCTCCCCTAGAAAAGTAAGGTTTATGTTCTTGTTGAGTGAGATTTTGATTAAGTGGTTGAGGATGGAGGAACCTAGGCTTGGATGACGAAGTTACTACAATAGGATTAGGTAAAATTATCTTGTTGTACACTTATTTGTTCATTTATATAGATATCTCTTATTCTCCCCCAATTCCTCATGTTATTTTGAATCTTGATTATGTGCATTATATTAGAATGTTAGGAATTGTGGTTGAATTGATGGCTTGGACATAGTTAGGGTTTATGTTTTGTAATGTTATTTAGCTTATTATAAATTTCAATATGGGAATGATAAATGTATTATTTGTTTGATTGTTTGTAGGTAGATTAGAATATTTGTTCTATAATTCAATTGACAAAAATTGTCGTAGTCATCACATACAAATGTCCTTCACTAGGTTTTCCTCACTCTTGCTCTCTTTGCATTTCCAATATAAAGCATTAACTATTGGGAAAGATTGAATACATACCTATTATTTTCTTTGTTGGTGAGATGTCAAGACTCTCACTGGGATCCATAATTAGCATAGTGAAAATCCCTAAAATAAGGCCCCCATACCCTCGTGGGGTAGTAATTTGGGATCTACTAGGAGGCTCTTTAATCATGATATAAGTGTAAGGCTTACTCTAAGATAGGCAGGGGTTGGACCAAGGGCCTTGTTGGAGATTCTCAGCTTGAGGAGTCAGATGTGGTTGTTAATATAGGGGAAATTTTCCCTTTATTATCATCCATTTCAACCATTCATAGCCTATTTACAGTGAGGCCTAATGGGATAGCCCTATTGTTTTTTCCACTTTGGGAGTGACATAATTGTCTTTTGACAAGGGGCAATGTTGATTCCTATGGTATGGGATTTGACACTTGAAGGAGGATTTAGGGAGATTGATTGTGAAGTATCTCACTAGATCTTAGATTATTTGTTGTTGGATGACTTGAACTCCACCCAAGATATACGAAAATACCTTTAATTCCTTGGAAATATCAACCGTGAGACAACCCTATTTTTAGGTTTTGGTTACAAAACTAGGTTGGTTGGCATGGAAACAAAACTATTAATTGGCATCAAGATACATTCCAAAAAAATTTGACAATTGCAAGGGGAGCCAAGGAATTCTACCTAAAGATAGTAAAGTTGGAGGATTTCTCCATGGAAAAATTCTCATGCTATTCAATAGCATGACTAGGGTGTTTTGACACATCCATGCATTGTAGGATATCTAAGGATATCACTTGATGGGAATGGCTCTCTTGAGTAAAGGAATTTTTTTTAAGAAATACCATATTTAGGTTATATATGGCTATGAAAATTCATCCATGAGGTCCCATGCCTCCTTGGCCTAGGACTCAATCACAACCTCTAGTGGGATATATCCCTGAAAATACCCCAACAATGTGGGTTCTTTCAAATTTTCACAATTTGGAATTCATAATCTTGAGTATATGTAGGGAATTCACTAAGAGGGATTCCATTACCTTGTGTACCACATTTGGGATGAGCTTCCATGGGGCCTTGGGAGGAATCATGTTTTCCATCTCCTTGCTTGTTATCTCATTGCATGGTTTCCAAAATAATATTACGAGGTTTTAGGGTGGCCATTTAAATGACCCATTTTGGTCTTATGACAATCATGAAAGGCCACAATTGATGGCCTATACAAGTTTCACTCTACCCAAAAACAATAAATGCAACATATTGGGTAATAAATTTGGCCTTAAACCCCATATCTCTATATGAAATGAAATAAGATCAAAACAACCCTACCCTACCTACCCTCCAAGCCCACAAAAAAATTTACAAATTTGTTTGCATTGTATAGTATAAACACTATATTTTTTATAATTTCATTTTTTATAATTTGATAAGTATATAAAAATACATTATTTTTAAAATTTATATTTTTAAAATAATAATTATTTTTATTATTATATTATTTTATACTTTCCTAAATATAATAAAAAACCAAAACTTTTTGAAGTAACAAAATTGTTGCAATTTAGAGGAGATTAATATGAAGCTTATTTTTGCCTTTATATGATGAAATTGGATGTTCTTGAATTGAGAACTATAATTACAATACAACTTGTCTATGAAGTTGTAAACCAAGATACCTAAATTAGGTTTAGATATTTTATTATCAATTTAATTCAAGTCACGTCTAAATCATTGTCTAAAAATGTTTTTAGTTTTTTAGGTTTTTTTTTTTTCAAACTAGTTTAGAGGATGTTAAAAAGTACTATTATCATCATCATTTTATTTTCCGATTTTTAAAGATCAAGTTGATTTAATTCATAAATATTTTTAATAAAAAACATGAATTCATTACTCTAATTCTTTTATCATTTATGATGTGCTCACTAACTAATTATCATGTAATCAACTAATGCATTAACCACTAACCCACTAACTCCTAGTCTATATCCACTAACATATTAATAGTTAACAAAATAATCGCTAACCTTTAATGGCTTACAGACCAGGGGTGATTTTAAGAACCCCCCTAAATTTATATGTATAATAAATGGGCAAATCCCCATGATACATAGGAAAAATTGAGGGCTATTTTATCAATAATATAAAATGTATATATAATTTTTTGGCGAATATTTTAGTCAATTATATAATCTTGTAAAATATT
>SNQJ01S0027693.1:0-10503 GCA_010110895.2 Picea sitchensis
ACACAGATTTACGTGGTTCACCCAGTGTGGGCTACGTCCACCAGAGAAATTGTCAGGTCCTTCCTTTATTATTATCCAGCAAATGAAGGGATACAACCTACAGAAAAACCCGCTGTAACTTCCTCTTATTTCTCTCACAGTCTTTTCTCTCAGAATACAATATTCACCATCAATCATAGCCACAATACAATTCCCTCATAAAAGAGGGTGGCCTTCTAGGGAAAAAAACCCTAACATAATCTCTACCATTAGATCTGCGACCTTATAATAAACGGTCCAGATTTACAATGAAATTACAATATACTTTTACAAGGCAATTTTTGCTTCGGGGGCTTCGCCCCCAAACCCCCGCTGGGGGCCCGCTTGCCCCCGGACCCCGCAGAGGGGGTACCACCCCTCTGCACTCCCCCGCATGGAAGAGTGTACATACTTCTGGGGTGTAAATACTTCATGGGTTATGAACACGGCTGAAAGAAAGGACCTCTGAATCAGGAAGATAATCAGGCTCTACAACCAACATTTTAAAGGGTCAAATGGAAAAGGACTCAAGAGATAATTTTCTAACTTGGATAACAGGGCTAGAAAGCACCAACAATTAAGGTCTTGGCTAACCTCAATCAGTATTTTGGGAGTAAGTATGATTAGAAGGAAGACTTGAATGAGATAAGTGTAGGGGCTATTGTAAACATCATGTCCACAAAAGCCTAAGGGGGAAAGTTTCTTAACACAAGATCTTCTTGAACTGAGAAACTAAGGAAGCTAAATAAACATCATGATAACATAATGATAAAACATCCATCATAACATCACCACAATAATTCATGTGAATCATTCAAAGAATGAAAATTTAGCATCATAAGCAAATAGACTGAAAGAAAAGCTGATTTCTATTAGTAAAAAATTCTTAAGTCTAGTACATCACTAGATCACATTTACTTCATCAAAATATTACAGTATAAGGGAGCCTTTCTCAACCATCCAAACCTGCTAAAGCAAATGATCTATTTATTTATAACAAAAGGGAGGCAACACCTGGAAGTACGAGTTGGCCTCCTTCCCTTGAAAAAATCTAAACACTTATTTGATCTAACAACTTATCTAACCACCTATGCTATAAAATAGGAAAATTTTGGTGATTAATCCAACTGAATTCAAACTAATTTGATTCCCTTTTGCTGCACAGCTCCTTGTTTTCCATGTGTCTTTCCAAGCATGTGGTTGTCTTCATGATGCCAGTTGTTGCTTCTCCATCCTTCTTCATCATAAATTTATCCAAAATTTGTTAGCTTGGTCCTCCTAGATCCCTGGTCTTTATTGGTAGCTTCCTTGGGAAGAAAAACTGGGTAGTGCACTACAAGGAGAAAAGGTATCACCTATAGGTAGCGTCACTGTACTGCATATGTGTACAGACTCTGCTCTTTGTGCAATATTGAGTAGCGCATGTAGGTAGCGCCCTTGTGTTGCACCTGTGTGCAAACCTTTACCCTCTGTGAAATATTTGGTAGCGCCATTAGGTAGTGCCTCTGTGTTGCGCCTGTGTGCCAACTATTTCCCCTCTATGAAATATTAGGTAGCGCCATTGGGTAGCGCCACTTACGCTGCGTTTGTGTGCAGGTTTGGGTAGCATTACAAAAATACAGTGCCTTCAATCCTTGAACATGTGCAGAGTAATTTGTGGTTTTCATGATGACAAAACTGTTTTAATCAAGAGCCTTTATTGCACAATAGGTAGTGCCTTCTACCAATGGGGAAGCTAGCACTTAGCAAAAAAACAAAAACCCAAATAGTTAAGTGCTTATAAGCTTGTATAGATGGAAGAGATAATATTTGCATATTGGTTAACCCTCCCCAAAAGATGCATCCTCAAAAATTTGGCTTACCCTTTACTAGGTATTTTTTCATTTTGACACTTAACCTCATACTCTTTCTGGTAGAAAGAGGATCTTCAATTGACACAACATAATTCTTCTTCTTAGCATTGACAGGATTCTTTGGTGTAGTTGTTCTCTCCTTAGCTATTGGTTTTTCATCTTCAATGGAAGCTTCAACCAACACCTGTATATTTCTTTGGGCTACCTCATCATGAAAGTGCTTCAACTCAGCCTTTAGCTTCCTATTATGAGATTGGAAGCCTCTTTTCTACCTGTAGATATTCTTAAGCTGTATATGAAGGGGTTGGGCCCTTCTTGCTACAAACCTTGCCAAGTCAAGGGTGTGACTGTATCCATCCATAAGCTCTGTCATCTTGGCTCTATCAGACATGGATTCCTCTTTCAATTTAGCCACTTCCTTTCTTGTATCTTTAAGCTTCCTGATAAGTCTCTTGAAATTCTGACTGTCAGGAGGAGCAGTGTTATGCATAGTCTCAAGAGGTTTTCTCTTAGTCTCTTATTCTACTTGTATGGTAAATGTCTTATCCACCTCATCATGTTTTTGGCTGGCTTTAATTTTACCTTTCTTCCTCTGCACAGTGGTTTCTTCATTTCTTATCACAAGCTCCTCAAAGTGTTTCACAGGGGTTTCCTCTTTTCTCTCCAAAGGTATTTTAGTACCTTTACCTTTCTTTACAGGGGCTTCTTGTTTGTCTTCCAAAGGATTTTCAATGCCCTTTCCCTTCTTCTTTTGAATAGGGGGCTCAAGTCTCTCCTCCACAGGATTTTCAATGTCTTTTCCCTTCTTCTTTTGAATAGGGACCTCTGGTAAGGACTACTCTTTGAAAACCTCCTTAGGAATTGATGACCTTGTGAAAGGTATTTTACCATTGATTTTGACTGCTAGAGGAGAAGAGGGAAAGGGAATCTTCTTCCCTCTCTTGGATATAGCTTTGGTAGAATAAGGCACCTCTTCTAACCCTGGTGGAGGAGGTGGTGAAAAATATTTGTGTGGAAAAGGAAAAAATTCCTCCTCAGCCTCTGTGACCTACTTGTTGATCTCTGGAACTTGAACATGGGTTCTACTCTTTCTCTTCTTAATGGTTCCTGATTTAGTAGCACTGGTGGGTGACAAAGGAATTGCCTTCTGTGATTGAGGAGTTGGTGCAAGATCCAACTTTAAATTGTAGGTAACAACAAAATTCTCTTATGAAATCTCTTTCTTACCCAATTCCTCAGAGACTAGCATTCTGATTAATCCAGAGTGGAAAAGGCTAGAATCGACATCTTTAGACTTGGCCTGTATCCTGTCTAACATCTTACCTATACTCCTCAACAAGTAATAAGGAACATTCATCTCAACCTTACCAGTAAAATGTAGAAACAAATTTATATGGTACTGGTACAAGGTGTTGAATCTCCCTTCACAAGTAAAATATGTCTCTATGATCTTCAGTAATCTGTCAAATTGTTCAATCAATTAAATCCTTGGCATACTTTTGGACAAGTCATTGGCTTAATATTCAGGATTAAATAGATATTTTGAACAGGCTGAACTCAAACCAATGGCCTTGAACCACCTTTCACCTGTAATAGGGATCCTTGTTGTAGCTGAGATAGAGGATTCAGTCACTTAAAACTCCAAATCTCCAACCTTAGTTTTCTTACCATCAAACTGTAGTGAAAAATGTCTTTCTACCTCTGGATGACCTCTCTACATGTTATGACAAAAAGAGAGGCACCCTACTCTTTGAAAGGCCTCTCTTTCTATGGGTTTTGTATCAAAAAGATGCATGTCTACCAGTTCTGTTCTGACCACCTTGCCACCTTTGTGTGTCTTCATCGATTGAGGAGTCTCCATGGCTCAAAATGAGGGATTTTAAGAAGCTTAAGGGATGGTAATGACCCAGAAGGTTTTGAATCGGGCTTCAAATATAAGGCTGACCCTTTTGGACGGACTGATGCTAGTAGGTCAAGCCTGATTTTAGGAATTAAACCCTTAGGCTTGTACATGTATTCTGGAGTGTAAACAGTGAGGAGGTAGTCTGAATTTGGCCCTCTACAATTAAGTGAAAATGCCAAACCCCAATGTGAAAGGAAACAAGGAAAACAAAAATAGTTTGGGCAGCGCCTCTAGGTAGTGCAATGCATACATAGAGGATAGGCTATTTACAGGCTTCCGACTTCAATGGTTAAAGAAAAAAGCAGTGATCAGACCATAGATACAGGCAAAGAAATTTACAGGTCCGAAGAGGATAAAAACAAGGTTACCATGCAAATATGGATCCCTTACTATTGTGCAAGCTTAGAAAAATGAAAACTCGAGAACAAATTTCTTGTGAAAATTAATACGCAGAGGAGTAAACATGGGATACCTGTGCAATAGACACATGTTGAGATATTCAATGCAATCTTAGGATGAACTTTGAGAAAACCTCGGCCCCGAAATATTTCTCAGCATAGGATTTGGTTGACATGCGGTCGCCTGATCAGAACTTATTAATTTGCGCAGCGTAACAATGCTGATATTTTCAAAAATATAAACCGTTGCCAAGGCTTGTAAATGCAAGATATGGTAAGCATCTTTAACTAACTGTTGGCACTGAAAATAATGGATAGGACATCAGTCGTGGCAATCATGACTTGAGGTGGAAGTGTGATGAACGTGATAGGTGCTACGGAACTGCCTGATGAGTAGGAAGTGCATCCACTTCAAAACGTGATTAGATAGGTAAGCAAGGACATTGAGGTATGCCTATGAGGTCATGAGTGAGGAGAGAGGAGTGTCACATCAATCTAGTCATGGGAGGGATCGACCTAGGGACAAGTCATGAAGGGGACCAAAATGAGTCATGAGATAAAATGGTTCAAGGATCAAAAACCAATTTGAGGATCAAATTAGAGATAAGAATAAAAGATTCTAATCATCTAAGGTGTCCTATCAAACAAAATATTTAAAGGGATGAGACTTTAAAAGAAAAATTAAAATCTAAGGCTTGAAAAAAGATTGAAAACAAACTAAAAGACCCAAGGTAATTTAGTGTGATAACATAAGTTTCATAATCTTTAATTAACAAGTAACAAGGCTTCCCTACCTTCCTTTAAACACCACTCGTTAACATCATAAGCACTTAAGTACCTCATAATTCATCAATTATTATTTTTCCTTAAATAATTATGATTTCCATAAAGTCGGGTTCCTATGCCCTTTTGCAAAATTCTACCCTTTAAACAATAAGAGGAATAAACCACTTATAATTAGTAATTACCATTTATCATACATGGATCCCCTTGACAACATTAATGAATTCAACAAGTCCTATTTAATTCCCTACTGTAAAGGCAATAAAAGATATTACAAGCGATAATCTCAATCATAATTAGACTTATTAAACTCATGAAAACAATCAATCTATTAGAAGGGATAATTGCCATATAATTATTCCACAATAAAACTGATATATAACAATTGAAACTGAAATTAATAAAGCAGATGCAAAATTGTTAAACTATTAAAACAATTACTCATGCTTAAACTATTATATAACTACTATAATCACAATTAAAATGGAACCATGTAAGTTGATGCCAAACTATTTAAAACGATTATTCGTTATTCACAATTAACTTTTATCTAATTGTTATATTTTCAATTATATAGGGTACCAATATCCATCATCAACAATAAGTTGGTAAATACACAATTGTTAAATCATTCAAAATAGGCGTTGTCTTAATTAACTTAGTGCCATGAGTCGCTACCACTAAATCACCACATTCATCGTTATTATACAATGATTATAAATATATGATTATTTAATTGTTCCCTTCCCAATCTATATCATAACAAAACACTGTCCTAAAATATCACACTATAATCACCACCGAAACTACCAATGCAGGTCATTAAGGCACTCACCCTAACGTATCTACCAAAATTTATCTCTTCCACCATGAAGACTAATCCACATCCCTTGATCCAACTGTCAACTCAGTGGAAACGTTGGGTCACTGTCCCAACAAGGCTCAGTCTCAAATGCAATAGGCAAGAGAGAGGATGGGCGTAGGATCGAAGTGCAGGTCGAGCGACAAGAGGGAGAGAACGTGTCTGTTGGCACATTGTGTTATTCAAATTTCCATGAATTTGACACGCAAATTATGAGGAAGGTAAACATCAACCTCATATAACTAACCCTTTTAGAGGATTCAATAGAACAACAAGATCCTTGAGTCTGTAATGCATTGGGAAAGAAACTTGAAGGCGCCAAAGGTGTTCTTAGCACTCTGTAAATTGGTCTGGCTGAATAAACAAACAACAAAGGTAAGTACTTCAACCTACTTTAGAGTTGAGTCACTAGCTTGCTCAACTCAGAGAGGGCTCTCTCACGTCACTTAATACATCTATGGAAATCGATGGCTAGAATTGTTTTGTTTTGGGGTTTTAATAAAGTTTTTGAAGAGATGAAGATGAACTTTAGGCTATGGAGTCAAGAATGTAGGATGCATTTCCAAATCGTGAAAACAATCCAGAGGAAAAGGCTAAATGAGGAAATGACTTCTGAGTTTATGCTTGAAAATTTTAGATGGTATCAGAAGAAAAGGAACACACAACTATTATCAGATAATTGCAGTAATGAATTCTGAAATGGTTTAGAAGAGATGAACACATTCTAAATCATCAAGCTGAGAGCATCGAATAATGAATTATGGACTTTTAGTTTCTCAATTTAGACAGAAGAAAGCAAAATGAAAATACAAAATAATAGGAATCACATACTAAGAGAGAAAACAAGACTCATAACACCACCAATTAGAATATTTTCATAAAAAGTCCCAAAATCTGCCTCTACATCCATGTATTCATTCCATCCCAAGAGATTTAGAAATTTTTGCTGCACAGAGGGAAGGATCCTCTTTTCTCCATCCTCCTATACTCGTGAGGCCAAGCATATATAGAGGAATTTCATATGGAATATAAAACGTTTCGACTTCCTCATAATTCTAAAAACAGATACGAGTTACAAAAAGGAAGAACAATTGTATTACTTAAAGGGACCATTAGTAATTGGTCTGTCATATTAGGACTCCCTTCTCTTAAGCCGACATCTATCCAAAACTATCTGAAATACACCAATATTTTACCTGAGGATTCACCTCAGCCTGGCGATTTCCTCCTCCAGGGTACTCCACCAATTAGAATTTTCCTCGACGCTCTCTATCATCTCGGTTTTGGACTCTGATTTCCTCCTTTTTCTCCTCTTCTTCTTTGTGAATGGGTGGCAGGTGTTGTCTGCATGTTCATTTATGACAAGATCCATTATAACGAGGTTTAATATTACTCCCGACTCTATCTCAGTTTCATGTTCAGTATGAAATTTAGTTGCCTGCATCTGCAAGAACCATCTTTCATTCTTACTTATTGACCTGCCTGGTACCTTAGCTGAGAACCCAATTGCACCAGACGTCATTTGATGGATATTATCCATGATTTTAAAACTTTGCAAAGACCTTGATTTGGCCACCCTTTGGGTTTACAGAATTGAGGAGCACAGGTCAAGCTTGTTTTTCTAATGCATAAGATGACAATTTCCCAAAATAGGATAAAATGATTCATATCTGAGATTTTGATGTTCTATGTACTTTATTCATGAATTATTTTCATAGTACCTTGGTGTTCCATGCTTCATCAATCCACTTCGAATGATGATCCTCGAGTTAGTTATGCGGTGGCATCCTTTTGGTACGTCATCTGGGGAAGTACCTAAACCGGTGATGTGAGGTGATCTGACCAACCACCATCCTCCCCGCGAGCTATTGACATGATGTTTTTAACTATGTGACATCGGGGCCATAGGAAAAGTGGTTTCGGGCAATCCACCGTCTCCCCTGATGCGTGTGAAAGAGCGCCACGCATTCCCCGTCGAAACCAGAGTAGTTTTCCCCGGTCTGCCTTTGTGATGTTAAGTCCCGTGCTATTTGTTTTTCCAATGTAGGTTTTGACCGTAGATCTAATATTCTTCAAGATCGACGGCCCGCTGAGCTAATCCCTTCCCACTTCTACTACATTAATTCATACGCCGCAGAATTTAGTCGAGCACCTTGAACTATTGCGCCTCTACTGTGGTATAGCATCTCGCTAAACTTCATAAGTTTTTAGATCCCGATAAACATTGTTAGGGTGATAACATTGGCTCCAACTGGGGATGCTATCCTTCTAGCGAGGTAGCAAAGAAATAATAGACCCGGTGCCTGATCCATGGGGTTGTTCCCCAAAACATGTGTGTGTTCTGCTTTTACCAAGCTCTATGCACTGCTTCCAACTACATGGGGGACGTCCGAGTGCATTATTGAAAACTGAATGTATCTAGTGCTAGAAAAATCAAACTGGAGAAAGGCTTGACCGAAAAGCTTATTTTCACATCCCTACCTACCCTAAAACTGTTGGGATGACCACTCGCTCAAGTGATGCTAAAGTGCCAATGTAGCCAATCAAGCAATTGGTTTCCTGATTTTCCTTTCACATTTTTATCAAGCTGGTAGAAAAACGTAAAGGATGGCGGCTGAAAAAACAAAGTAAATACAAAATCTAAGCTTATGAATGAAGCAATGTCATCCTTCACTGAAGACTGTAATAGGATGGCCATCGGATCTTGAAAATCACGAAAAATCATTTCTCCCTGATGAGAAAAAACCGAAAGGCAAGTATCTTTCATCAGTGTTAGTTGTTTTTTCTCTATTTCTTCTATTCTGAGAACATCTTCGAATGAAATGGTGATGATAGGTTTGTCTACTTGGTCATGCATATCAAAAACAATATTCATATATTCTTGAACATATTCAAATATGACAGCCATATAATATGCACCAAGGTTATCCTCTTGTTCATCAAACAACTTTGATGTGGTTTCATTAAATTTCTGGAAATTTGTTTGAGGACAACCACCTTGAATTTCCAGTGAATAAATAAAAATAAGTTCCTACTCATGCACTACTTCATAGTCTAGAGCTCCCACGGATGAATTTTCAAAAACCTGGTTTTCAAATGACTTGAATAAAGCCACTGCCTCTTCATTATCTTTCTGTGTTTTTGATGAACAAATGGCATACACTGCTTCATCTATGTCATTTGTTTGTTTATTGTTGGAAACTTCCATAGATGCAATTTCAGAATCTTCATCCATGTCTATGTTGCTTAGAAATTTAACCACAATGTCATTCTCAAGGGAATAGAAAATACTTTGAAACACATTTTCACGTTGAGAATCCATACTGATTTTCGGATGGAGGAAATGACCTTGAACAATACTTTCTGGAGCAACTTCTTCTTCCTTTTCAGGCTGATAGCTGAACATAGACTACAAATCTGAGTTGACATGACCCTTTATGTGATTGTCCATAGAATTATCATCACCACTCTGTTCATGCTTGGAGGATCCCTATCCTGAGATACTACAAATATTTTTCTTCAATAATTTGAAAGAAGAAAAACATAATGGTAGGGTTGTCCTACCTGATTTGAAACTGTCTTCAATTTCATTGCCAAAATATGGTTGTATTTCAGCGCAAGCAATAGGGTCTCCAAGTGCATGAAAATAATGTTGCAACATCTTGTCATTCTACTCCATTGATCTGGTGTGGCTTTTCATAAGCACAGATTCTTTTTCTTCGATGATGATTTTAGGATTTTCTTTCAGCAATTTGAAAGAAGAAAATCATAGAGGTAAGGAATTCCCTTTAGCTGATTCAATACTTTCTTCTTTGTAATTGTGATATGCAACTTGATTTCTTTCATTATACTGCTAAAAAGGAACATTTTATGATAGAGAACATGTGGTTGATTGTTCCAGGGGGTCAACATCATAATCATCATATTCATCATATATAGGCAAATCATTAACATATGCCATATCATCTAAAAAGAACAAACTTAGCACATCAACATGTTCTTCAACAAGCTGCTTTTCACACTCATATTCTTGACTATCTACAAATGAATACATAAAATGATCAGCCCTCTGCTCATCATGGAATGGATCAACACCTCCTCTTTCGACAAGTGGGATGTAATTTTTTGTAAAATCATTAGCATTGGAAACTTCAAGAGGACCCATGATATTGTCAAGTCTATGCTCAAGATTCCAATCAACTATTTTCTATTCATTTTCACTTTCATGTCCTTGAACATCCAACCCCTCATTTTGGGTTTGTTTACATGCTTGGATGTTGTGTTGAATGTCTTGAGCATCACTAAACATTTGTTGTAAGGACCCAGGTCTTCTTTCCATCAGGAGGAAAGAAAAATATGGATAAAGAGCAGTTGTGTAATGGAGCATGGCAGCAGCTTCAGAGGGTTGAATTTCTTTGGACAAATTATAATAGATGCTAGATAAATTTCTACTGAATACAGAAATAGATTCATTGTTGTGTCTTTTCAAGGTGTAAAACTTAGTGAGTTGCAGCTCTAAGGATTTATCCTTGCCCCAAAATTAAAAAAAAAAAACCTTCTTGAATTCCACCCATGAGCTGATGGTTTCTGGGTGTAAGTTTTTGAACCAATGTTTGGTGTCTCCTTTCAAGGATTGAGAGAAAACCCTCATACACACATCGTTGTGGTCAATCTCAAATAAATCTA
>SNQJ01S0027693.1:22764-59657 GCA_010110895.2 Picea sitchensis
TGGACAATAGTAAAAAGGGTTTTCAGGTATTTGTGTGGCACTGCTAGCTATGGATTGTGCTACGAAGGAAGACCATAATTGGATAGAGTGGTGTATATACATGGCTTTGTGGATGCATACTGGGATGGAGATCTGGATCGTAGGAGATCTACAAGCGGGTATGTGTTTAACCCGTTTGGAGGAGCAATAAGTTGGATGAGAAAAAGACAGGTTGTAGTGCCACTTTCAACTACAGAAGTTGAATACATGACAGCCACTCATGCAAGTAAGGAGGCAGTATGGTTACAAAGATTGTGTTCAGGTATTGGATTGGTACAACAAGTTGTAAGGATAGAGTGTGACAGTTAGAGTGCAATTTTTCTGGCGAAGAACCCTACTTATCATTCAAAGACAAAGAACATTGATGTTGAACATCACTTTATGAGAGACATGATTGAAGAAAAGAAAGTATCGTTGATGAAGGTGGACACTTTGAATAATGTTGTTGATTCATTAAAACAATCTGTGAGCACTGAGAATTTCTCTTGGTGTAGAGGATCCATGGGCATTGTTGCTCTGGATTGTTGACTATGTAGCCTTGTAACCCCCTGTATGCAAATAAAACAAAAAGTGGGAGAATTTTGGGTATGTGTTATTTTCTTTTCACGAGTACGAAAAAACAAAATTTTGCCTTCGGAAACTTGACACCTACCTTGGGAAACATGTCATGTATTTAGGTGGCTTTTTGGCACATGGTTTTTGCCGATGGTTTTTTATTTCTGGTAAAGGAATTAGGGTTTTGGACTAATCCAGGTCATTGGGTTAGGGTTTTGGATGTTGCTGGCTCCTATATGTATATTGTATTGTAAACAATGTATAACAATGAATAATATTGAATATGTTGGTTTTCTCGGTTTGGGTTTCCAGGGGAAAAAACTTTGTGTAATGTTGTATTTGTCATTGTATCTTTTCTATTCTTTTCTGAATATCTGTTTGCAGTAGATATTGTACAAGGTCAAAATTTACACTTGGCAATTATAGTTCATCAATATTTAACCAGTATCTACTTCGTAGTAAAAACCCTAAACACAGAGCATCACAATATTCACCCAGATCTAGTATATTCGAGAACTAAGCAAGTTCACATAAGTTAGATATAACATTCATCCATATTATTAAGAAAGAAGCATTGTAGATCTATCTACCATTCATCTACATCAAAGAACTAAGAAAGTAAATACATCAACACATCAATACATTACACAAATCATAGCAACACGGGATATACATGGTTCACCCCCAGCCTGTGGCTACGTCCACCAACTCATCATGTTCTTTATTATTTTCTTTTGTAAATCTTCTACATGCACACAGCCACAAAATCCTACTCTGCATAGGACAAGAGATCTATGCACACCTTGCCAAATCCTCCTTCCCCGAGCTAGGTTACAGTACAAAGCTTCTACTTAGTCTCTTACAGTCACTTGCACTTAGCCTTGCAAGTCTCACACAACATGCATAGAGCATGTACAACTATCAGTTTCACTTAGCACTTGGTATCACATACTTGCACACTTTTTCACTTAGCATCACATACACCTGCTACTTACATCGTCTAGATTTTGATTTATACATTACAAAATGGGCCTAAAAATGGGTAAACCCATGGGTCGACATCCCCATACCCGTTACATAAGACCAAAACCCAAAAATCCCTAAACAAGGGGCCGAGATCCCGCGATCTCTGCTTTGACTTGCGCTCCGCCTTCGACAGCCTGTCGAAGTCCCAAAATAGGTCAAACATGACCAAGAATCCTCAAAACTTGGTCAAGGGCCAACACAAACCCTCATTAGATTCTTTTTATTAATTTAATTAGGACAAACCTCCCCAGTACACATGTCACCTGATCCCTTAGTTGCACCAGAAAATTAATTTTTTAATTAATTAAATTTGACTATTTCCCTAACCCACCTAAAAGCGTTCCTAAAAACGCTCTTCAGTGTCCATTTATTCCCTTACATTTCTTAAATGACTTACGCCTTACTTAAATCTTAGTTGAGATCACAAATAGAAAATTCCAAGGGCTAGATTCCCTACTATGTTAGGCATTCCCCTTTTTCTTTAAGTTTCCACTTTTCTATCTAAGTTCAGAATTAGCAGGTTTAGACATAAACATAAAAATATCCTTTTAATAATTTAATCCTCCATTAAAAATTTCACGTAATAATTAATGTTTGAAATTTTTTTGCCCCCTTCTTGTTACATGTTTATTTTGTTTTTTGTTTTTTTTTGTTCATAGGTTCTACTTAGACCTAGGTTTTTAAATTCAATGGGCTTGGCGATAGTTCTTAAGGGAACAAATTGTTATTAAAATTCACTCATACCATCATTCGTTTTAAGGCCGACCGGGTCCTAAGGAGGCATACTTTTCTAGGTACTAATAGTTAAAATCGTGGCGTTCCCTTCACGACGCACTACATGCTCCAAGGGTGCCACTCGCCTACATTCTGGTTTTATTTGTGGAACGTGCCCTTCAAGACACACTATGTGCTCTAAGGGTGCCACTCACCTGCATTCCAGTTTTATTTTCACAACATGCCCTTCAAGATGCACTACATGCTCCAAGGGTGCCACTCGCCTCTTGACTGAATTTGGTAGACGTCAAACCCTTGGAGTTAATACTCTGTCAGGTGTACTTGTGGGAGACTAAGGGCCTCTAAGGAATAAGGAGTCTTCCTTATTGTGCACCCCTTAGAATCATTGTGAGTGACTGCAATATTCTTCCCTCACACATCATCATGGATCTCTCGAAGTAGGTAATCATTAGCCTACAGTTCTAGCCACGATGGGAGTGCTAGTAGGCTGTCGCATAGTTGTTGCCTCACCTCTCCCTCAATGTCTCTGGTTGTGGTGTGTGACCCCTTCACTCCAAATGTGAGCCTGGTTGGCAAGCTATCATTAGCATGCATCCATCAACGAAAGATGTTAGCTATAACAATCAACATCATAATATCTAGGCATACGTCACATTTGTAATATCAAAAACATTCAAACCATAACAATCCACTCCCTGACTCGATCCAGAGTCCAAGGAGATCCATTGATTCCATCGACATCCTCTAACGTCCAGATTCTTGCACACTGACGAGAACCCAGTGAATAAAACCTGTTGACATAAATATAGAAAAAATAACATATCATCAAATCCACAACATCTCATAATCATAATAAAAACAACCAGTCATATAATGAACAGGATCACTTGCATGCAAGTGTCCTCAAAGAATAAGTTTGATCAGTGTGCGCAAGAGAGGGATGTTACATACACCCTCTCTTGTTTTCAACTCCATCCTGAATTTTATTAGTATGTAAGTGCCGAAATAAAGTGTATCACAATATCCTATGTCTATCTATCAAACAAAAATTGAAATTGTTGACGCATATCATATGCGTGCTCCCAGGTTTTCGAGTGCATACTATATTTATCCCATTGGACCTTGACCTAATCTACGGTTCGACGTCGAATTTGTCGAATGCGATGGTCCAGGATGCATATTGGATCTTCCATGAGGTCACCCTCGTCTGATACCTGCAAGGATATCATGTCAATAACATGTTTAGGATCACTAACATAATGTCTCAAAACATATACGTGAAAAACATCGTGCATATGCCTCAAAGAATCAGGAAAGGCTAATTGATAGGCCATGGGCCCCTTCTTTTCCACAATATCAAAGGGTCCCACAAACCTAGGAGAGATTTTATCACCCTTTCCAAACTTTATCTAGCTCTTATGCAGCTTCACTTGCAAGAAGACTTGATCGTCAACTTCATAACTACGGTCAACACGATGTGCATCGACATAACACTTATGTCGATACTGCGCTTACTTTATTATTTTTCTTATGGCTTTCATTTGGTATTCCATTTCTTGGATAGCTTATGGTACCACCAAGACCCTATCCTCAAGTATATCCCAACTCAAAGGAGTCTAACATGGTCGCCCATAAAGAAACTCAAAAGGTTCCATCTTAATGGTGCTTTGATAACTGTTGTTATAATAAAATTATACCAGTGGCAAGAACTCTTCCCAATGTTTATGTTGGTCCAACACGTGCATACGCAACATATCCTCCAAGATTTGGTTTGTTCACTCAGTCTACTTGTATGTCTCCGAGTGATTTGTCATACTAAAGTTAAGTTGGGTTCCCAAGGCCTCTTGGAAACTAGTCCAAAATCATCATGTAAAAACTGATAATAGATTGGATATAATCCTCTTTATCACACCATGCAACCTCACGATCTCGCTGATGAAAAATATAGCTATGTCAGGTGCTTGATACGTCATACACACAGGAATAAAATGAGCACTCTTCATCAGAGTGTCGACTACCACAAAAATCAAGTCGTGTCTCCTTGTCGTCAGTGGAAATCCAATAATGAAATCCATTGAAATGACCTCCCATTTAGATTCAAGAATAGCGTGTGGTTGCAGTAATCCTGTCGGATGTCTATGTTCAACCTTCACTTGCTGACATTCTATACATATTGTCACGTAGTTGACTATGTCCACCTTCATTCATTTCCATAAGAATAAGGGTTTAAGGTTTTCCCTCATCTTCGTGAATCTTGGATGAGCTATGTGCACTGCTCTATGAGCCTCATTTAGGATCATACTCCTCAACTCATCGTTGGGCGGTATGTAAATATGATTATTAAATATCAATAATCCGTCGTTATCCACATTAAATCCCTCAAATTTTGGTACCATCATTGTGTTTTATCTGATACAATCCTGCACCTCCTTATGCCAGTCATCGTTGCATTGTAAGGTTAGAATATTTTCACGTAGATTCGTCTGAAGAGGCATCACTGAAAATATGTGTGGTCTCCGATTCAACGCATCTGCTACTCTATTCATTGTTCCTTTTATGTAATAAATCTCGAAATCGTACTCGCAAAGAAATTTCGACCAATGGCTTTGTTGTGCATTCAAGTCGCTTTGCGTAAAAATGTGCTTTAAACCACATGGGTCCATTTTTAGTTCGAATTTTCATTCGATCAGGTAGTGTCTCCAAACTCTTAAGGAGTATATTATGGCTAACAACTCCAAATCATTTGTTGCATAGTTATCCTCATGCCTTCTCAACTTTCTTGAGATCTAAGTGATCATAGGACCGTCTTGCATCAAGAATTTTCTTAAGCCTTCCTTGGATGCATCAATGCATACCAAGAAGTCCTCGTCCATGTTAGAGAAATTTAGTAACGATGATGTCGTTAACATCTCATTGAGCCTATGAAATGGTTGTGTGCATTTCTCGATCCAAACAAACTTCTTTCTCCTTTTCTGCAATTCCGTAATCGAATTAGCTATCTTCAAAAAACCTTCAACAAACCCTCGACAGTATCCTGCTAAACCCATGAAGCTACACACTTCTAGGGCATTCATCGGTGCAAGCCATTCCATAATAGCCTCGAACTTTGTTGTATCCACCGTGATACCTTTGTTGGAGATGACATGTCCTAAGTAATGAATCTTCAATTGAAAAAAAAAGCATTTCGACAGCTTCCCAAACAATCTTTTCTCTTGTAGACACTATAGTACCAGGTGCAAGTGTTCTTCATGCTCCTCCATCATCCAAGAATATATCAAAATATCGTCAATGAATACTTGGACGAACTTGTCCAAGTATTTGTGGAACAACCCGTTCATCAAACTCATAAATACCCCTAGGGTGTTTGTAAATCCAAACGGTAAAACGATAAACTCATAATGTCCAAACCTTGTCTTAAAGGCGGTCTTAGAGATTTCGTCCTCCTTGATCTGTAACTAGTGATACCCTGATCTCAAGTCGATCTTCAAAAACACCATCACTCCTTTCATCTGATCAAACAGATCGCCAATACTTGGCAACATATATTGTTTCTTGATTGTTTTCTTGTTCAATTGACGGTAGTCAATGTAGAGTTGCCATGACCCATCCTTATTTCGTATAAAAATCATAGGCACACCCCACAATGACACACTTGGAGGTATAAGTCCTAGATCTAGCAACTCCTTCAGTTTCATTTTCAACTCCTATAACTCCAGGGTCGACATCTGGTAAGGAGTTCTTACTATCAGTTAAGTTCTTGATTTTAGGTCGACAGTAAATTCCAACTCCCTCTCAGGTGGCAACACAGGTAACTCCTCTAGGAAGACATCTGCAAACTCTCTCACTACCGAAAGGTTTTCTAGGCCTTCCACCACGCCCTTTTCGTTTAATGCAAGGATCACATATAGCTTGCATCCCTTGTGCATGCTCTTCCGTAGTCATATGCAAGAGATGAACCTTAGGGAAAATCCCTAGTTATGACCTAAAATCATGCGTCTCTATCCCTTGTCATAGACCAAGCTCAATTGTTTCATCTTACAGTTGAGTATCGCCTCATGTGATTCCAACCAGTCCATACCGATCATGACGTCATAAGACCCTAAGATCGTGATGTACAGGTTGCCCTAGTGAAAAAGTCTCCCAAATTAAGGCTACAACTGGTAACCTTCCCTCCAACCTTTGTTTTGTCTCCCGAAGTCATTTCTACAAAGATAAACTCATCTTGTTCGACTACCTTTACCTTAATTATTTAATGCTACACCAAAAATAAAACTCTTTGTAGCACCTGGATCTATCAAAATACTAAGGGTTTAGTCAGTGAAAATACCTAACGTCTCGAGCACAGTTGACTAGTGCTCTTCCTGGCGGTTATTCACTATTGCATGAATCCAATGGTTCTTGCACAAATCTCGTACGGCAGTGGGTCTGGTTGATCTAGATGTTATGGTCCTCTCAAATAGGTAGTCACGTTGTTAATGTGTCTCTCTACATGTCCAACACCCTTTATTTGGTCCAGTACTCCTGGTACCTGAAGTAGAAGCTGATGGCCTACCAACCCAGAACCCTTGTCTGTTGTGTTGAACATGCCTAAACTATTGTTGTTATGGTTGGCATTGTTGTTGGTGTTGTGATACTCTATAAGGAGTTCGTTGTTGAGGCATTGGTTGTCGAGGTGTAGTGAAAGTGGATCCTCTCGGGATGCCATGATATCCTGGTGAGTGTCTAATGTTGTTGTGCACCAGATGACGCATGTCCCGCTGGTCTTTCTGGAGTCCTGCTTTGACCCCCTTTGATAATATCCTCCTCTTCTATGAGGGCCTTCTGAACAACATCGTGCAAGGTTTGAGGCATCATAATCCTGATTTTTTCATGAATGCTAACATAAATGCAAGAAATGAACTTATTGATCTTAAGCTTCTCGGTATTCAGGTGAGGATCATACCGAAGCATCTCCATAAAACGGGCCTCGTACTCGGGAACTGTATGACCACCTTGTCGCAAAGCATTGAACTCATTGAGTTAACACTCAATGAATTCCTCAGACGGATACCTCTTCCAGAACCGTTCCTCAAATAGTTCCCATGACATGTCTTCGACGACCATGTTCAATTGTTTCAGTAGTGTCTTCCATTATAAAATAGTGCTCCTGTTTAGTTGAAATATCGCCATGTAGACCTTCAAGTTGAAGTTATAGTCGCGAAGTGAAAATCACATCACCATACTCTCCAACCATGCCTCAGCGGCTACGCCATCCGAGGCACAAAATAACTCAGTAAATTTGGCCTTCTCGAGTTCACAGTGAATGCTATCAGTACCAACCTGGGCATGCGGTGGACCCTCAGGAGGTGTCGGTTCCCTGGCCTCATCTCTATCCAAACGACTGGTCAGTTCCTTAGACATCCTCTGAAAGGACGTCATTATCCCAACCACATCACCCACAACTATTTGTTCCTTCCCGACAACATGTTCATCTCCATGGGGGTTAAACCCCTCGGGTGTGGATGCTACTAGGGGCATCACACCTCCTCCCCTAGCACCCCTTCATCTGCCTCTGTGGTGTCCTCTAACCATGATTACTTGTACGAGTACAAATCAATTTTAATTAGCGACATTTTATAATCAAGTATTCAATCAATTGAATCTGTAGTGATCCCAAGTCGCGGGTCGTACTGGCTATAATATCATATGTAACAATCCACTCCATTACGACAAAAAGTAGCACAACGAGTAAATTTTTTCTTTTCTTTTTTGCAATAAGGTAATAATGACAATACAATCAATCAACACGACCCGAAGATGAATACATCGCACACAATACAGGGAACAACAACCATACCGACCTAGCATACTAGCACATCAAGTAGCTGGATGCAACCTACGACAACCAATCAAAAGAAAAATAAAGACGACTACTCTCCCATCTTAACCTGCAAAGATTAGGACCTCCAGGACACATAAGCAAAGCTCAAGCCCAGGTTCCCATTGATTTTGACCATTTAAGGTCTCAAGGATTGCGACTGTTCTGAGGAACAAGGATTTGTCTACATTGGGCCCAACATAAGTAATACCACACCTACTAAGCTAAAAGGAAACATCAATCAATCCAAATGCAACAGCTTTACAACACCAGTAGCTAGAACCTTCCCAGCAAGTGGGAGACAATTACACTAACGTTACAAAACAAGTACAACCTTACTTAAAAAAACAACATCATCCACATCAGAGGCGCATGAACCTAATCCAGGTTTCATATGTGCCTATCGATCAACACGTGCAATGACCCAATAATAAGGTATCACGTCGCCACATTGCAACAAAGGCGATAGGGACCCATGCGCAAACAAAATAATTCTAAACCTTCAACCAAACATAAAATTCAACATGCATGAAATCCAACTTCCACTTTCATACATTATACGACGCCTATTAGATGAAAGCACTCTAATAAATACCGCAAAAATGTAAGCAAGGTGACTATAATTGATACAATTAAATTGGCGCAATGACTAGGTGTAAATCATTAGCAAACTATCATCATAAGGACCAATACATAGCATAAGTAACCAATCTCCATCTAAAAGTAAAAACAACTAACCATCTTTAAGCAACATATACTTTCCATTCCACAGTTTATTATTCCAGTAAACTCATTTATAAGATTAAAAGCATAAACAACACTCCCTATAACACCCATTTAACAGTACAAATAGAAGATCTTATATATTATACAAATTATTATCTAACCTATATAATATTTAATTAACAAGTAACAAGGCTTCCCTACCTTCCTTTAAACACCACTTGTTAACATCAAAATCACTTAAGTACCTCATAATTCATCAATTATTATTTTCCCTTAAATAATTATGATTACCATAAAGTCGGGTTCCTCTACCTTGTTGCAAAATTCTACCCTTTAAACAATAAGAAGAATAAACCACTTATAATTAATAATTACCATTTATCATAGAGGGATCCCTTGGACAACATTAATGAATTCAACAAGTCTTATTTAATTTTTAATTTCTTGTTGTAAAGGCGATAAAAGAATAAACCACTTATAATTAATAATTACCATTTATCATACAGGGATCCCTTGGACAACATTAATGAATTCAACAAGTCCTATTTAGTTTTTTTTTGTTGTAAAGGCAATAAAAACTATTGCAAAAACTATTACAAGCGATAATCTCAAACACAATTAAACTTAATAAACTGATGAAAACAATCAATCTATTAGAAGAGATAATTGCCACATAATTATTCAACAATAAAACTTTTATATAACAATTGAAATTGAACTTAATAAAGAAGATGCAAAACTGTTAAACTATTAGAACAATTACTCATGCTTAAACTGTTATATAACTACTATAATCACAGTTAAAATGGAACCATGTAAATTGATGCGAAACTATTTAAAACGATTATGTTATTCACAATTAAATTTTATCTAAATTTTATAGTCGCAATTATATTGGGTATGGACATCCATCATCAACAATGAGTTGGTAAATAAACAATTGTTAAATCATTCAAAACATGTGTTGTCTTAATTACCTCACTGCCATAACTCACTACCACTAAATCACCAGAGTCATTGTTATTATACAATGGTTATAAACATATGATTATTTAATTGTCCCCTGCCCAATCTTTGTTATAACGCAGCACTGTCATAAAATCTCACAATGTAATCACCGCCGAAACTACCACTGTAGGTCATTAAGGCACTCACCCATGATCCACGAATCCACAGCCCATGATCCGACTGTCAACTCGGTGGAAACACTCGGTCACTGCCCCAACAATGCTAAGTCTCAAACGCAACAGACGAGCGTGAGGATGGGCGTGGGATCGACACGCAGGCCGGGAGACAGGATGGAGAGAACGCGTCCTTTGGCACACGGTGTTATTCAAATTACCATGAATTTCACACGCAAACTACGAGGAAGGTAAATGTCGAAGGTGTTTCCTCAGGACTGGCGTCATTTGAGAGGAAAAAGGAATGGTTCTGATCCTCCACACCAAGCCGAGATCTGAGAAAAGGCGGACACACAAACACACAGGATAAACTCGTGTACAGTTCAACAAACTTGCAATGGTATTGATAACAACGATGAAACGCAGAGACCATCATTCTACCTTCCTATGGAAGACGAATCAGTCCAGACTGACTTATCCATTCGATACACTCTATTGACAAGTGTGGTAACGCTTGCCTTGGGATTGGTATGCCGACTTTACCTGAAAGCGCCAACCAGTGGAATGCTCGCGACTAGTTATGTTTAGGGAGGAATAGGGGATGGCTCTGATTAAGGTTGAAGCCATAACTATGGGATTGAACCTGTAACTTGACCGGTAATGACCAAGATTTCTCTACCTTTACTCTGTGGGTGGTGTGAATGGCAGGGTTGTATAAATAATTTTATTCATAAAAAGCAAAACAAACCAAAGCACCTATGACTGGCGAGTAAGAGGGAAGGGCTCGAATCAAGTGTGACCAAACATTCCAGAGATTTCACCAGACGTTTCAGGTTTAAGGCAAGGGAACAAGCGAGGATAAATTTTGGTGAAAGAACTCTTTGATAGGAAGGATCACCCCTTTAACTGCGAACTAAAGCTAGTAGAGAAAATGCAAAAAGCTAAACTGGCAAGGAAGCAAGGGTAGGAGTGTAAACGTTTAAGGGTTTTAACACAGATCTACTCCGTAACTGCCGTAGGATTTCCTTTGAATAAATTTTAACAAGCATTGCAACCAATTTTTACTTCTAAGATGGAATGAATTTAACAAAGATATTCAAATATAGAAATTTAACTACCTTTTTACTACAAATTTAACATGCGAACATTCGCCATTATAGATTTTCATATGCATAAAAATTAAACTACTTTTTCCATACAAAATTTACACATGTGTACCGTAACAATGTGAATGCTCTGTAGTCGTTGTCCTATGCGTGCTCCATCTAGGTCTCGCTTTCCAATCGATGAGACCTCACTCGTACCTCCCAGCCAACTCTAGGGGTACTCTTCTTCCTCCTAAGCCCCCCAAGCCGCAAAGTGGCCACGCACACAATACCAGAGAATGCTAGCTCTCAGCTCGCCTCGCAAGTTAGAGCTACCACTCATTATCCAAGTTGGGTATCCCAACTTCTACAAGATAAATCCTGGCACCGTAGCCTTACGCAAACCAGATGTGATCCATACTCCTCCTCTGCCATCCTTTTTATAGATTTTCCTTAGTGATTAGTTTCTCAAACCCTCATTAGATTATTTTTATTAATTTAATAAGGACAAACTTCCCCTGTACACATGTCACCCGATTCCTTAGTTGTAGCGGAAAACGAATTTATTAATTAATTAAATTTTCCTATTTCCCTCACCCACCTAAAAGCGTTCCTAAAACCGTTCATCGGTGTCCCTTTATTACCTTACATTTCTTAAATGACTTTGCCTATTTGAGTTAACAAATAAAAAGTTCTAAAGTCTAGATTCTCTATTATGTTAGGGATTCCCCTTTTTCTTTAAGTTTCCACTTTTCTATCTAAGTTTAGAATTAACAAGTTTAGACATAAACAACAAATTATCCTTTTAATAATTTAATCCTCCATTAAGATTTTTACTTAATAATTAATGTTTGAAATTTCTTTATCCCCTTCTTGTTACATGTTTATTTAGTTTTTTTTTTTTTTTCACGGGTTCTACTTAGATCTAGGTTTTTAAATTCACTAGGCTTGGGGACAGTTCTTAAGGGAAAATTGTGTCATTAAAATTCACTCATACCATCATTCATTTTAAGTTTGACCAGGTCCTAAGGAGGCATATTTTTCTAGGTACTAGGTTTATTAACTTACCATAGTTAAAATCGCGACGTGCCCGTCAAGAAGCACTATGTGCTCCAAGGGTGCCACTCGCTTGCATTCCAATTTTATTTGTGCGATGTTCCCTTCAATATGCACTACGTGCTCCAAGTGTGCCACTCGCCTGCATTCGAGTTTTATTTGCACGACGTTCTCTTCAAGTCGCACTACATGCTCCAAGGGTGTCACTCGCCTCTTGACTGAATTTGTTAGACGTCAAACCCCTGGAGTCAATACTCCGTCAGGTGATCTTGTGGGAGACTAAGGGCCTCTAAGGAATAAGGACCCTACCTTATTTCACGCCCCTTAGAATCATCGTGAGCGACTTCCACAGTTTGTCGTCACAATATCGTGGATCTCTCGAACTAGGTAATCGTTAACCTACAGTTTGAGCCATGACAGGGGTGCTAGTAAGTTGTGGCAGGACTATTGCCACACCTCTCCCTCAATGTCTCTCGTTGTCATGTGTGACCCCTTTAATCCAAATGTGAGTCTAGTTGGCAAGCTATATCCATATTGCATCCATCAACGAAACATGTTATCTATAACAATCAACATCATAATATCTAGTCATACATCACATCTGTAATATCAAAAATGTTCAAACCATAATAGTCCACTCCCTTACTCGATCCAGAGTCCAAGGAGATCGATTGATGCCATCAACATCCTCTAACGTCCAGAGTCCTGCACACTTAGCAGAACCCAGTCAATAGAACCTGTCGATATAAATATAGCAAACATAACATATAATTAGATCCACAACATCTCATAATCATAATCAAAATAGTCAATCGTATTAATGAACCGGATCACTTGCACAGAAGCATCCTCAAAGAATAAGTCCGACCAGTGTGCACAAGAGTGGGATGTTACAGTAATATATAAATCAAGTATATTTTTCATCGATGTCTTTAGAACAAGTATAAATCATCATCTGCAAAGTTCAAGATGATTTGTTATCAATGTTCTAATAACAAGTATAAATTATTAAATGAATTTCTATCAATGTCCTTACAACAAGTATAAATCAAGTAGATTTACTTCAATGTCCTTAAAGAAAGTATAATCCATCATCTACAAAGTTCAAGACCATTTTCAATCAATGTCTTTAGAACAAGTAAAAATCGTCATTTTTAAAGTTCAATATGATTTGTTATCAATACTATAATTCTAAGCTTCCTTCTATGTAATACAATGCATCAGTTCAAAGTTCATATCTTTGTGACAAAGGAAACACTTCATTATAATTTGAAAAAAAAAACTTCTGCAAAACTTTCGTTTCGTAATGTGTCGAGAACGCAATCCTTGTCATGTGATGAGCATGACCCGATGTTACAATATGATGAACAAAACAAGACGTTGTTATGTGTCGAACATAGTAATGTTGCAATGTGATGAACATAGTAATTTTGCAATGTGACAAACATAGTAACTTCACAATGTGTTGAACATAGTAATGTCACAATGTGACGATCATAGTCTTATTGTCGTAATATCCTAAACATACCCCTGTCATTGTAATGTGATGAAAATAGCCCTGGCATCACAATGTGACGAACATATCCTCATGTTGCAAAGTGACGCACTTATCCTAGCGTCACAGTGTGATAAAAAATTCTAAAAGTCGCAATGTGACGAACAAAACTTGTTATCGCAATGTGATGTTTGTAGCCCAATGTTGCAATGAGACAAAAGTTTCTTGACATCTCAATGTGACGAAAATAGTTACCCACTATGAGAATGTGACAAACCTATTCCAATGCCATAATGTGAAAAATAAAAACCCTACATCACAATGTGATGACCATAACTTAACGATGTCGTGTGACGAACAAAACCTAATAAACATTGCAATGTGATAGTCCTTTAGTAAACCATGGTTAAACATAATCAAAATGGCCCACCATAATAAAATCTATATGGTCTACGAAGCTTAACCATGGGAATCGTCAACCATAGTCAACCCCAATAAACCATGGTCATGGTCAACCATAATCAACCATGGTGAAGGTCAATGATCACCACCCATACTCAACATTGGTCTTGGTCAAGTTCAACAATGATTAACCACAATCAACCATGGAAAACCTTAGTCGACCATAGTAAACCATGATCTTGTTCATGGTCAATGATAGTCAACCATATTTAAGGTAGCAATCAACCATAGTCAAAGTTAACGTCAAACATGGTGAATTCCATCCATAGTCGTGTTCAACCATGGTCATGGGGAGCCATGGTCATATATGGACAACAAATTTTGACCATGGTTAACCATTGTCAACCATTGTCAACCACTGTCAACCATGGTCATGGTTAATGAAGGTCAACCTTAGTGAAGGTCATGCTCAACCATGATCAATGATAACAAACAATAGTAAACCAAAGTCAACCAAGGTCTTCCAAAGGTAACTATGGTCATGGTCAGTGTCATGGACAACAATTGTCAACCATGGTTACGTAATGTCAACCATGGTCAACCCTAGTCAACCATTATGAAGGTCAACCATAGACAACCATGGTCATGCTCATGCTCAACCATGGTCAACCATAGTCAATAATAGTAAACCAACATCAACCAAGGTCTACGAAAGTTAACCATGGTCATGGTCAACTATAATTAACCATTCTCGTGGTTAACCAAGGTCAACCATAATTAATCATGGTCATGGTCAAGCAAGCTCATGGTCAACCATACTTAACCATGGTCAACTTTGGTCTACCATAGTCAACCATATTAAACCAAAGTCAACCAAGGTCTATGAAAGTTAACCGTGGTTATGGCCATTGTCATGGTTAACCATGGTCATGGTCAACCATAGTCACAATCATGGTTATCCATGGATTCATTGTTTACCATAATCAACCATAGTCTTTCATAGTCAACCATAGTCAGGGTCGACGTGGTCACCCATCGTCAACCATTTCATAAACATTTCATTATTATTTATATTGATATTTTAATTAAAAAATCTACTAATCCTCTTCATGGATGGTCATGGTCAACTATAGTCAACTATAGTGTAGGCCATGGTCAACCATAGTCATGGTTAAGGTCAACCATGGCTAATGTTAGCCATAGTCATGACCAACCATGACCAACAATGGACAACAACTTTCATCCATGGGAAACCATAGTCAACCAAGGTCTACCAAAGTGAAGGTTATGCTCAACCAAGGTCAACCATAGCCAACCATAGTAAACCAAAGTCAACCAAGGTCTACCAAAGTTAACCATGGTCACAGTCATTGTCATGGACAACAACTAATAATGATTTTCAACCATGGTCAACCATAGTCATTAATGGTCATGGTCATGCTTAGCAATGGTCAACCATAGTCAACCATAGAAAACCAAAGTTAACCATGGTCACGGTTATTGTCATGGTCAACCAAAGTCAACCACATTTAACCATGGTGTTGGTCATGGACAACCATGATCTACCATGATTATCATGGTCAACCATAGTCAACCATAATCAACCATGATCATGGTAAACCATAGTCAACCACTGTAATGGTCATACATAGTCACAATCATGGTTAACCATGGAATCCTGTTTTACCATAGTCAACCATACTCATGGTCAACCATAGTCTCTCACAACCAACCACGATCATGGTCAACGTGGCCATCCATGGTCTACCTTTTCATAAACATTTCATTATTATTTATATTGATATTTTAATTCACAAGTCTGCTAATCCTCTCCATGCAAGTCACCTAGCTTAACCACATTTAATACATTAATTATGTATTAATACACTAATGGTCTATTAATTAATGCATTATTAATGTGTTACAATATTAATGTATGTATTAATTGATACATTAATATAATGTATAAATTAAAGTATTAATACATTAATAATAATAATAATGTATTAATAATAAATTCAATAAAGTATTAATCTAATGTATTAATACTTTATTACTTTAATATATTAATAATTTAAAATAGTATTTTAATACATTTTTGTTGTATTAATGTTTTATTGATGTATTAATATTATTTATTAATGTATTAATACTATAATAATGTGTTAATTAATAATGTATTAACTAATTAACATGCTACATTAATACATTAAGTTACATATTAATGTATTAATACTTTAATTTATATATTATATTAATGTATTAATTAATTAGTGTATTAATAACTTAATACTTTAATGTATTTATATATTAATATATTAATTAATTAATACTTTGGTTATGATGATGATGATGATGATTAATGTCCACTAAGACTTGGTCTATAGGACCTTAAGAGGGTAAGTGATTACTAGTGATTCTTTAGAATTTTGTTTTTGTTATCGAAAAGCATTAAGAGAAGCTTTCCAAAACCACCATACTTTTGTTGAGTTAAGAGGTTAGGAAGGTTGGTAGTGTGAAAAATATTTTGAAAATGATATCTAATATGGATATAGAATGGACAATATAAAAGAAAGTGTTTTTCATCTTCAACCTTCTTAGTGTCACAAAGATGACACACTCTTTCATCCCATGGCATTTTAGGAATTGACCAACACCCAGTTTCACTATGGAGTTCGTAAGAAATTGTTCTTATCTTAGCAATGCTTATTTTTTTCTTTACATTTGGAAAAACAGATAGATAATTATGATCTTCTAGATTATGGTTGATTACATCCTTATAATACCTTAATTTTCATTTTTCCTCTAGCTCTTTATCACACCACATTTTCTCCTTAAATTTTGATTTGACCTTTTTTTAATAGTATCTTTATTCTTCAAAATGGTGTCTTCCATGATTCCCCAATGTTAATGTTTTAATACATCAATGTATTAATACATTATTAATGTATTAATATTATTACTTTAATGCATTTATGTAAAAATGTTTTATTTTAATGTATTTCTTCTTTATGAATATATTGATGTTTTATTAATGTATTAATTAATAATACTTTAATACTTTATTAACTTATTAATACTTTATTAATATAATAATTAATTAACTAATATTTTATTGTATTAAGTATTAATGTAATAATATATTACTTTAATACCCTATTAATGTTTTAATGTATTCATATTTTATTAATATTTTATTAATGTATTACTACATTAATGCATTAATATTTTTATAATGTATTAATTAATACATTACATTATTAATATATTATTACATTAATACATTACACACTATATATATATATATATTGATGTATTGATATTTTAATTTATACATTATATTAATATAATAACTACTTAATATATTAATTAACTTTCAATTAATTAATACTATGGCACATTAATATTTTCAATTAAATAATATATTAATGGTCTATTAATCTTCTTAATCTTCTCTACTCATGCTAGCAGTCAACTAACAACTACCATATTTAAGTAAAAGTGGAAAATGACACTAATCCACCTATATCAACTACTTTACTTAAATGTAGTTGTTGCACTTCTCTATCCACATTTAGATTCACGCTTATAAAAGGAAAGTGTTTATCTAGTTTAAAAAAACTCAAGTCATTTTCTTCAGCAAATTTCAATGGCTAGTCACATTTATTGACAAGAGCAACCGCATTTCTTGACAATAGTTGCGGTTTTTTTTTCCAACTTTTAGTGCCCATTTACATTTCTAAAAGCAAAGAATTGATTGAGGAAAACACATTTTTGTTTATTTTTTTCTAGATATTTTATTGGACATGTTTAAAATTTAGAAAATTGAACATTTCAATGATTCAGATTAGATATTATAAATGCTCTAAAACTTTCTAAGACCATAAAGTACAATGTTACAGTATCAACCAATAATTGGAACCAATAAAACAAAACATGGGATGGACGGGTTTAGAAAGTCAAAATATGAATTTGAATCCCTCTACATCAATCCTTAGCGCCTTTACTAAGAATCGCGGACCGAACACCAAGCCTGTTTGGGTTATCACAAAGATCCACCTTGCAAATGTGAACACCTAACACTACCCGTGCGGCTCGAGGCTGAAGGTCAAAGCTAGAGCCCAATAGCTTGAGTTATGGATAGATTTATTGATTGGGGTTGTCTAGACCCAGAGCTTTCTATATTCTGCCAAGATCGCCCCTTTCTAGGGGGAATTCCCCCTTATTAGTCCATGCCTTTAGGCCAGGGATTATAGTAATTCGTTGGTATTTTTTGAATACTGCCACACCCAATTAAATACATTTTAACCCAAAGTTTGAAATATTATTTCTTCTTTCACTTTTTATCGACCTATCAAATATTCACAATAGTTTTTTTTAAGCTAATCATTTTTTTGAGGTCTTATTTGGCCTCACATCGAGGCCAGAGATGAGGCAAGAGGATTAAACTTAGAAACAAGATATGTAATAAAAGTGAATACATTTCAGGGTGAATTAATGCTAAGTTTCAACTTAGCATTAATTCACAAACATTAAATGTTTAATTTTTCGGTAATCATAACCCATAGTCAATAACCCATTGCAATGTCAAGAGGCGGTGGCTTTGGTGTCTCATAGTGGGAGTTGGTGAGATGCCAATTTCTCTCCACTTCCACTTGGTCACTTGCATGTCCTTTGTCTTCAAATTCTAGAGCTAGTCTAATTGCTATTTTTCCAAATTGATTTCCAAAGATGTCCATTGTTATTTTTCCAAATTGATTTTCAAGGTTGGTCCATTGAAAATGAAAATGACTAAATATTCTACCACTACAACGATTATGCAAGCTTATTCTCTACAAATCTTGTATTCAAGAAGACAATGAAGATCAATTGCAGGTTTTTGAAAGAAAATGAAAATAAATTGCAAGCTTCTTCTCCACAATTCTTGTTCTCAGCAAGACAATGAAGATGAATTGACAATGAAAATGAATTGTATGTTTTTAAAAGACAATGAAGATAAATTGCAAGTTTCTAAAAGACAAATAGTGGTCTTCCAAACATATGCTCTTTGTTTCCAACACTTTTCATTTTTCTATTGGCGTCTTGTGCATAAACTTTTATTGCACGAAATCACAAAAAATTATAATGTTTCTAACTCACATGGCATACATGGGATATTTTCAGGAAATCGAAAGAAACACGAACTTCCATAGTTATAAAGGATTCGAGGTTACCTGGTAATGCCCAAATTATATTTTCAGGAAGGAAACACAAGCTACCATATCTATACAGGTTTCAATGTTACCTGGTAAATTATAGACTCATTTATTAAATTTGTACATATTTATATATTAATGCTAAATGAAGAAGGTTCTTTATAGATTAATGGTAAATGGAAAAGGTGGTAGTTGTAATATCTCTTACTAGAGAGATGTCGACCATGCTCCTTGACTGGTTTTCTTGTCAGCTGGGCTTCCCATCTCCCTTCCCCGAAACATGTTTGCTACAGCCAATGCACAAAAATTTCCCCGCGGCTTCATGAGTACATATGCGGGGTATACAACCCTGGTGGGAATTGTTGTCAATGGTCGAAAATATATATAAGTTGATATGCACTTTATGCACTGATTTTGCATGCCATGCATTGTGTTTTCTCTCACTACCCACTGGATTATTTATTCACAGGATAGTTAGCTAAGCCTTGTCGATTCCACTAAATATGGTGTTGTTTCTTTTATTTCAACTAGAGCGACTCACTAGCTAGAAGCAGTCTCGGGAAATTTATTCGACTCTGGTAGCTTAAAAGAAACCCTGCATATTCCACCATTGAACTAGACTATGAAATTTATACCACACCATCCTCCATCAAGGCACACATAACTACATTATTGTTGTCTTGTAGCATGCATGAGCCTCTAAAATCACTCAATTCACTCAATTCTCAGTCCCATCAGTCAACCTGCTCTATTTTGGACCCTAGTCAACTTGTGAGTGAGTCAAAACAACTTGCAACCATAATTTACATGCAAGTCTTTGTTATCACATGGCCATATTACGCTCAAACTATAGCTTATCAAGATATGGATACCTCCAAGGCATCATCCTTTTGGGTCATAATACCTTTTAAAAGAACCTTTTCGACTTCTACTTCAGTTGGTTGAAACACATAAACTGGTTAATGCTTCTACCTGAGCCCTACAATCTATAGGGTTCTGTTTGGATTATTGATAAATGTTGGCTCGCTTAGGTGATTGGTACAATAGTATTAGTAGTCTCAGCCCTACTATTTATAGGGGAGTCAGTAAAATTCTAGGTTTCACCAAATATACCTTGAATCGCGTATATAGGGAAAACAAACTAACCTGCAATGAAGAAGGTATATAGGGACAACAGACTAACCTACAAACGAGAAGGGAATGAGTCGCACTACTTTATGGAATTGCAAAGAAACATACTTTTTCCTAAGTCACGGTGAATGGAAGAATATCTGGGTAGCCTAATTATGATGGATAGACCACTACTTATATCTCCCTAGGGTTCATATTCATGACTTGAAATGTAACAAAGAAGATATAAGTAAATACTTATTTAATCGTTGTCCATCCTTTGTTGTGAGAATAACTTGATTGATCTAATCTCATCCCTAGAATATTCAACAACTTGCACATACATCAAATAACCACACCCTTTATCATTTCAAGATTGACATTTCAAAAAGTAATAAGATTTGTAAATTATAATGTGAGTGATCCAACTTAATTGTGATACTCATAATTGGAAATCCTTGATCAATAATCTAAGTCGGATCACTTACACCTTTTATGCCAAAAGTGATAGAATATTCCAAGTATATTTAATATTTCCAAATATAAGAAGTTGTGGTCAAATTTAACATTTGCTGCCTAGAAAACACAGTGGTAAGTCTCCCTGGCTTGCCCAATGATCCAATTGATGTTTATTAATATAACGTTACATATCCAATGAATTCGCTGTCATAGAATACATATTCTTGACTGCTTTTAAGGGCACGGTGTCCATTGAATTAGTTGTTACAAAACCCAACTCCTGTCAGCTCTGAAGTGCACGTATACACTAAATCGCTGGTAGATTATAACTGAAGGGAGGGACCTAGAAAGTTGGTTCGCTATCTATTAGGATTGTTGTATCTAGGATACCGTTGTGCAAATAATAATAATAAAGGGTTGTCTAATAAAACAATTTGAAAAACGTTGGTAAGTAAAGTTGTCCTAGTAGTAAATAATTTTGCTATCATAGATATTCCAACGCTAAAAACCCAGACCAACCAATGATAAATAGGGGGTATTATTAAAGGTACAGATCGTTGCAATGATTAACTATAATAGATTCTACATATTGAATCGCTCCAACTAGTAACAATGCTAAAGGCTACAAATTTAAACAACATTTAAATGGCTAACTGGTTAAATTGAAACCAGACTGTAACAATCTAATCTCTGAACATAATTTCCTTCTGCCATCCATTCAATATATAAAATCGCTGGCCTGTGTAAATTCATTGACCTTAAAGTTCAAAACGCAGTTTCTAAAGAAATTTCGTAGTCATTGATAGTATAATTTCACAGCCCAAAAATGTTAAATAAACGCAGTAAAAAGAAAACGTAGGGACTTCAACCGCAAAACCACCAAAAATGCAGACAGACAGGGATTCCAACACAAAAATGCAGACCAGAATAATTGTAGGCAATCAATCGAATGGGCAAAATCTCAAGATAAAATTCATCAATTATTACTGTGCAGAGATACAATTCATCAATTATTACTGTCCAAAGATAAAATTCACAGAGAAAAAGGCCATCAATAAACAATCACAGAGTTAAGTTGCGAGGGAGGTAATGCAACACAATGTTGGTTCATCCATCAATATATAAAATGTAGAGATAAACTTATCCGGAAATTATAAAATGCAGAATAAAGAACTTTGCCATCAATCAAAATTTCAAGGTTATTTAAGCACATCAAGGAGCAAGTCGAACCTTCAGCGAAGGACAACATGAAGGGTACATGGTTAACAAGTTCATCCGTTGCTCGTCATCCTCGCACAAAAAAGCAGGGTATTGAGATCCATAGGTCTTTTAACGCTAAGGTGGCGATCGTAGATTAGGTTCCTGGCCGACTGCTCAGGCGAGGACTGAGGAGCTAAGGATGAAAGACCAACAACCATTAAGGACTCAATCAATCACAGTCAGGTGGTCAAGACATGCAGGAAAATGAAGGCCATAAGAGACAACAGTCGTTGAGCTAGGCTAAGACAAGTTTCATTCATCAATTTAAAAAAAAATAACTCAATTTACTTCTCCATTAAATACGCAGATAAGAGCATAAGTCCTAATATAGTCTATCATACACAAATGAAGAGAGCATACCGTAGCCTAATCGCCCGCTCCGAATGATGTCTCGTGCGCTCCGTGCAGCTCCCGCTCGCCGACTGTCGAGACTTCACCGGTACCTCCTAGTCAATGCTAGGGGTACTCTTCTTCCCCCTTAGCCCCTCGAGGGGAAAAGGGGCCACACACACTATCCAGAGATTTCGACTAGCTCCCAGCTCGCCTCGCAAGGCCGAGCTACCACTCCTCTCCGAGTTGGGTATCCCCAACTCCCACAAGTAAATCAATCAAGTAGATATTTCTGCAGCGTAACGTTACGCAAACAGAAGATGGTCTTTCATCCTTCTTCCCCCTTCATTATATAGAGTTTTGATCTTCCTTTCTTTCCTAAAATCTCATTTAATTAAAGTTAAAAAATAATTTCCTAAAACTTCTTCTCCGTACAAGTGTCACCCATCCCCTACATTCCTCCATTATTTAATTTCTTTAATTAATTAATTATCTTATTTCCCTCACCTACCTAAAGTTACTCCTATAATCACTCCTAGGTGTCCCCAAATTCCCTTATAGGTTTTAAAGGCTTTCCCTATTATGAAGTTTCCAATTCAGTTTAAAATTAGAAAGCTCTTAAATGGTAGATTCTTTACTAAGTTGACTTTCCACTTTTTCCCTTAAGTTCCCCTTTTTCCCTTTTTATGTTACCTCTTTTCCCTAGTTTCCTAATTTTTTGATTTTCCCTCTTTCTCCTTTTTAATTAGAACTCAAAAAGGCGGGTGTGGAATTTAACCCCTTTTCCCTTTTATCATTTAATTAGTATTTTTTTTTAAATTATCAAAAAGTTAAAACAATTAATTCCCCTTTTTACATTTATTACCAGAAATTTTATTTTTATGAATAACTTAATTTCTTACTCCCTTCATGTTACAAGATTTAATGAAGATCAAAATTACTATTTATGTTATTTTATTTTTATTTTTATTATTTTCTTTTATAGAAGACAAGGTTCTACCACTAGCGTAATTTAGACTTAGGCCTTAAATTTCGTACTGGGCAACATTTAATTAGGGAATTTGTTTTAAAAATTACTTAACACATTATTCGTCCTAAGTCCATCTAGGTTCATCCCTCTATCATCGACAACGTGACGTGCCCTTCAGGATGCACTAGGTGCTCCAAGGGTGCCACTCGCCTCATCTGTTCCCTTACGCGATGTGCCCTTCAGAACGCACTACGTGCTCCAAGGGTGCCACTTGCCTCAATATGTTTCCTTTGCGCGGTGTGCCCTTCAGGATGCACTATGTGCCCCAAGGGTGCCACTCACCTCTTGACTGACTTGGTAGACATCAATAACCCCTGGAGTCAACACTCCGCCAGGTGAACTTGTGGGAGACTAAGGGCCTCTAAGGAATAAGGCCCCCGCCTTATTGCGCACCCCTTAGAATCATCGTGAGTCACTATCGCAGTCTGCCCTCATAACATCGTGGGTCCTCTCGAACTAGGTAATCGTTAACCTACAATTCAATCCATGAAGGGAGTGCTAGTAGGTTGTGGCAGGGTTGTTGTCCACACCCCTCCTTCAATATCTCTGGTAGTCGTGCGTGTCCCCTTTACTTTATATGTGAGTCTGGTCGGCAAGCTATCGTCAGCTTGCATCATCAACAACTCATGTCAGAACATATCCATATCTTATCATCCAATTAAATGCATTGATATCACAGTAAAACAATCAAACCCCAATGGCACACTCCCTGACTCGATCCAGAGTCCAAGGGGTTCCATCAATGCCTCTGCATCCCTGAGGTCCAAAATCCTGCACACTCACTAAAACTGAGTCAATATCACTTGTCTATGTCAACGTAGTAAAACAACATGTCATCAACCCATAACGCCTCATAATCAAAATCAAAAGTTTTAATAGCATAATAATCTGGATCACTTGCAAGCAAGTGTCCTCAAAGAATAAGTTTGCTCAGTGCGCCAGAGCGGGATGTTACACAAAGTTACGATCTCGGGAAATTGATGTACCAATTTACCCCGACAGGGCCCATATTTTGGCGTTTCATCTCCTAGGGTTAGGTTTTTTGGATGTTTAGGGTTGCCATTGTTTCTCAATAATAGATATACCTTCGAGCCTCATTGGAACATAGAGTTCAGAGGCCTGTAGCCGCCACATCTCTTCTCAAAGATAAGCTACCAGCGCCCTAACTAGTTTATTTCTATTATGTTTGTAAACAAATTTTAGTTCTTTGATATTAATGAAATGAAGTTTTATTTCCATTTCATCTGTGTATTCATGGTTATTTGTGTATTCTATTTCATTCCTTCATAAATCCGGATCAATGGTATCAGAGTGGTCTTCTCTTTCTCGATCCTTCTTTGCATGTCCCCAACGAGGTTGGGGTATAAGGAGTTAGGGCTCGATCTAGTTGAACCTTTGCAAGATCATCCTCACAAACACCGACGGGCACCCATGGGGGACGAAAATAAATATGAGGGAGTAGGATATCCTATCAAAATATTTCTCAAGGAGGCCCTTGAAAAGCAAAGGAATGCGATGATGGATAACTTTGCCCAGATCCTTCAACGATTCCCCACTGGTGGCGCATCTGCATCCAAAATCCACTCTCGAGATGAAACTGCTTTTAAGGTACATGTAAACTTTGACATTCCCATATTTTATGGTAAAATAGATGCATACGTCGTAGATAGATGGTTGAATCTATTAGAAGGATATTTCTCGATTCATGACTTTTCTAGTCGGGAGAAGATTATTTTTTTACTGCTCAAAGTCGCCCCCCATGTCAAGGACTGGTGGAAAACCTATTGTGAAAAAAAGGACGAGGAGGAACCCTCCCTTTTCTCGGTTGTACCCACTTGGAATTATTTCTAAGATGCCATCAAGGAACAATATTATCCCATGGAGAGCTATGAGGACAAGTACATACAATGGACTACGCTGCGGAAACAAAGGGATCAAGATGTGCATGAGTTGACGAATCTATTCCATACCCTGCGCACAAAGTTGGGTATCAAAGATTCAGAGAAACATTTGGTGTTGAAGTACCACATTTGTCTACACATATACATTCAGGAGAAAATGGAGTTCCTCAACATCTCCTCAATTGGTACTACATACCGGTTTGCTACCAAGATTGAGCAGAAATTCAAACAGAAGAAGTGAGACTTTGGATCTGCGAATCAAAATAAAGCGAAACGTGCCTCCAAACTGTAGAACAAAGGACAAAGTCAAGGCATGGAGGCTCAAGAAAACCTGCCAAAGCCGCAAGCAAAGAACAACATCACGAAGTCAAAGAAGGACACAAGAAAGTGGTGTGAGTTCCATAAGAGCTCCACTCACAACACAAGTGACTGTTGGGCCAAACAGTCATTGGTGGTCGAGATGAGGGATTCTGAATCAGATGCATGCTACGACACTGAATCAGAACCCAAGAAGGGGAATGATAGAGGGAAGCAGATTATCAATGCGGAGCCCAACGCTACCATTTCCACCATGAAGATCCAAAAGGAAGAACCGAAATATCCAGAGGAGGATGAGTGTCTCTTCCACTCCCATATATGGGTAAAGGGTTCCCCTCTATAGTTCATCATCGACAGTGGGAGCCAAAAGAACCTCATTTCAGCAGAGGCCATGAAGCGGTTGGGCTTTCCAACCACAACACACCCACATCCATACATCATCATGTGGCTTCACTAAGGATGGGATCTTTGCGTCAGCCAACAATGCCGCCTTCCCTACAACATCAAGCCCTTCACCGATGAGGTATTATGTGACATTGATCCTCTTGATGTTTGTGATGTATTAATAGGCCAACCATACTTGTGGAAGTGACATGTTGTGTATGAGTCCTAGCCTCGCACTGTTATTGTTACCTTGGGAAATAAGTTGTACAGGATACCAGAGGTTATTGCAAAAAAATGGAGTAAGCTCATTTCCAAAATCGAGAAATTTGTTTTCCTGATGATCCGTCCTCAGGGAAAGAAGAATATTGTGGCCACAACCTCCAGAAAGGGCTCTTATGCATGAAAACGATGAATGGACAAGTTCATGGAGGAGTATCGAGACATCTTCACCTCACCCGCACAGGTGCCCCTGCACTGTCAGGTCAAGCACCCCATCGATCTGACCCCAGGTACGTCACTGCAAAATAGACCAATCTATCAGCGCTTTGTTCTGCAGAATGATGAAATCAAGCGATAGATTCAAGAGCTGTTGCAGAAAGGTCACATCTAGCCAAGTTCATCGCCCTGTGGGAGCTCCATCATGTTGGTGCAGAAGAAGGATGGGACTTGGAGACTTTGTATTGACTACCAGGTGCTAAACAAGATCACTGTCTGGAATAGGTACCCGATCCCATAGATTGATGACCTTCTTGACCAAATCAAAGGGGTAAAATATTTCAGCAAGATCGACTTGAAGTCCGGGTATCACTAGGTATCAATCGAACCATTAGATGTGTGGAAGACTGCCTTCAAAGCCAAGGAGGGCCTTTTCGAATGGTTGTTCATGCCTTTTGGGTTGACGAATTCTCCCTCAACCTTCATGAGGCTGATGGACAACATCTTGCAGCCATTCAACAACTCATTTGTACTAGTGTCCTGATCTTTATCCAGATTTGGGAAGAGAACCTCCACCACATCCGACGGGTCCTCCAAACACTACGGAAACACAAGTTGTGTGCCAATTTGGAGAAGTGCACTTTTGGCATGACCCAGGTTCAGTATCTGGGATATATTATTGATGAGTGTGGGGTGGATGTGCATCCAACCAAGATCCAAGTCATTCAGGATTTGCCATCCCTGACCACTCTAACAGAGCTTCACAGCTTTCTGGGTCTTGTTAATTTCTACCATATGTTCATGTTGGTATTCTCTCATATCACTTGGCCCTTGAGTCAAGTCACCAAGGGAGGAGCGAAAGAAAAATTATTTTGGTCGGAATCTCAACATAAGGCGTTTGTAGAATTGAAACATCACCTCTATTGCACCCGAGTGCTCACATTACCTGACTTTCAACAACCATTTGAGATCGAGACATATGCCTCTGACTATGCTATTGGGGTAGTTCTTACTCAACAAGGGCATCTAGTGGCATATCACAGTGAGACACTATCTGACACAGTCTGAAAGAATACCACTTATGACAAATAAATGTATTCCATTGTGCAAGATTACTGACAGTGGAAGAATTACATTTTGGGGAAGGAAACAATCATCCACACATACCATTGACCCCTGTAGTTCATACAGACGCAAGGGAAGTTGCAGAACGATCACCATTAGAAGTGGTCCACATATCTGTAACAGTTTCATTTGAACATCAAGTATAAGAAGGGAAAAACCAATAATGTTCCAGACTGCCTCAACCGACCATCGATCAGGGAAATAACCACCGTGCTCAACTCTTGTGGGCACGAGACTTCTGATTGGCCACTTCTCTACAAGAGTGATCCAGGTTTCGGCCACACATACAAGACACTCTTGGAGGGTAACCGAGTTCCAAATTTTCACCTCCAGGATGCACTACTATGTCACCTGGGACACCTTTTTGTTCCTTCAAGTGAGTGTGCCAAGATGATTTGGGAAGCGCACTATAGTCAGGTCGCTAGGAATTTCAGGGTCAAGAAAACAGTGGAAGTACTGCAAAATTATTTCTATTGGCCAAACCTTTGACAGGATGTCAAGAAGTACATCAGATCCTGCGTTGCCTGTGCCATTTCTAAACCAACCATCAAGAAGCAAGGCCTCTATACTATGTTTCCTACCCCTAGTCGGCCTTGGGAATCCATCTCCATGGATTACATGTCGGGACTTCCTTCTACTAAGAATGGAAATGACTGTGTTTTCGTGGTCGTCGACAGATTCTCGAAGATGGCCATTATGGCGGCCTGCAAGAAGAATATCACAGCAGAAGCCACTACTAAACTCTTCTTTGAACAAGTGTGGGTACACTTTGGGATCCCATAGTTTATCATATTAGATCGGGACAGTAGGTTCCTCAGTAAATTTTTGTCTAGCCTCTGGTCAATGTTGGACATCAAGCTCACCAAGTCCACAACTTTCCATTCCCAAATTGATAGCCAGACAGAGATCGTCAATAGGATTATTGTACACATTTTGTGCATGTACAACTAAAAGAATCCACACACATGGGATGAGAGCCTCCCCTATGTACAACATATCTATAACCAAGCCCTCCACAGCTCAATCGACCACAAGCCCTTTTAGGTGGGTTTGGGATTCCAACCACTATGTTCCATTGAAGTAACCATACCATTTGCAGCTACTCAGGTCCAGTCTGAAGTTTCCAAGGTGAAAAAATGCATTGAGTGAATTCAGAACATTCACCAATAGTTTCATGACATATTAGACAGAGCCAATGGTAAGTACAAGCAGTGACATGATCAACATCGGGTGCAACACAACTTCGAGGTGGGAGAGAAAGTGTTTCTACATTTGCAGAAGGAGCGCCTCGCTGGACCCCACCACAAGATTTTCCTACTCTGATATGGGCCATACACCATCACCAAGGATGTAGGGGACAATGCCTTTGAGCTCAATATCCCACCATTCCTTGGTCTGCACCCAGTGTTCAATGTGGACCGCCTTTGGCCTTACTTTCCACCTCTACTAGACACATCCAACATGGAAGAACAAATCACACCAACAGAGTTAAACCTACACTGCATGGAACAAGCCACAATTGATTAGATTATAGACACACAGATCAAGAACACCCTCTAGCATAGGATCCAACTATATTGAGTTGTCAAAGCAGGCCAACTCCTTCACCAGGGAAAGTGGCTCACCAGGGACCAAGTTCAGCAGAATTTTCCTCATCTCATGGAGGAACTCAATGCAATGGGGACTATTGCTTCCTAAGGGGGGAGGAATGATCCAAGTGGGCCTCTTAGAGTGATGAAAGCCCTGGCGAGGGAAAGTGATGTTAATACTATCCCTCATTTTAAGAGGGATAGGAGGCACCCTCAAAGTTTCCTCAGTCCATCGACTATTGGAACACACCTGTCCTGATATCATATTCCTTCAAGAAACATTGGTAAATGAGCAGAAAGCCAGGGATTTTATTCATATTTTTCGTCCTTCCTAGGTATCGAGTTTTGTTAATTCAATGGGTACTTTCGGGGGTTTGTTAGTTTCTTGGGACCCAAATTTATTTGCATTGGCTCTGTTTCTCACTGTTGGTGGTATCTTGTTAATAGGAAAGTGTTTAAATAATAATCGGGAGTTAACGCTGCTAAATATATATGGACCTTGCAAAGATCGAAAACTATTTTGGAATTCACTAGAAGAAAGTGGTATTTTATCTATCAAAAACCTGATCATTGAGGGGGATTTAAATATCATTCTCTCTTCAGATGATGCCCGGGGTGGGTCTCACAGGACTGGAATTTCAGAGGATTATTATAGAGAACTCTTTTCTGTCAACAAGTTGTTCGACAACAAGTCGACCAAAGTGGTACCGACCTGGAGAAACGACCACATTGGATAGGGAGCAGTAGCAAGGAGATTAGATAGGTTTTTGGTTGCTGAAGATGTTCTAAATGATATTGGACTATACAGGTCATGGGTAGAGTTCCCATTTATCTCAGATCACGCACCAATCCTACTACAGTTGGAATTACCTCCTACATATAAAATCTATCCTTTTAAATTTAATGCATAATGGCTTAGTGAGAAGGACTTTGTGGATATAGTCATAAAGGTTTGGAATGAACCAGTTTTCCCTCTCTTAAGGAGGAAGACAAATTAGGATCATCTGTAAATTACAAGAACTGAAAAAATAAACAAAAATTTGGCATAAAAATAATCAGATCAGGAAAAAAGCTAAGTTATGTTCACTTGAATCAGACATTAAGGAAAAAATTAAAACTCTGGGAGGTGATCCAACTGATCATGCAACTTCTATATCTCTTTGGCATTTGGAATTGGAAAGGAATGGGATATTAAAATGTGAGGAATAACAATGGCTATTATGTAGCAGGGTTCTCTGGATGACCAACAGGGACAACAATACCAAATACTTTCATAAATTTTCTAGCTATAATAGAGTCAGGAAACATATTTGGGAAATCAAAAGTGGGAACAGTGACATTGTAACTAAGCAGGATACTATAAAGGAAGCAACTGTCAAATATTTCAAGGACTTCTACAAAGCCCCGACTATTCCGAATACAACCAAACAATGCAAGCTAATTGAATTATTCCCACAGATGTTAAATGATGAGGAGTCTAGTTCCTTGTTCACAACTATTACTTTGGATGAGTTGAAAGTAATTTTGTTTCATTTTAAGAAGGAAAAACGTCTGGGCCCAGACGGGTGGACAACTGATTTTTTTATTTTGTTCTTTGATCTAGTCGAGGAATATCTCCTTGCTATGGTGGAGGAAACAAGAAGGTTAGGTGCTATCGCGGGAGGCCTAAATTCTAATTTACTGACTTTAATCCCAAAGGCTAATAATACAACATCTTTTGATGAGTTCTGACCTATTTCACTTTGCAATCTGTGTTACAAGGTAATATAAAAAATTATCGCCAATCGTTTAAAACCCTTTCTCTTGAGGTCAATCTCATTTGAACAAATGGGATTTTTAAAATGAAATCATATTCAATATGCCATAGACACCATTCATGAGAGTCTACACAGCATAAAAATAAATAAATTGAAAGCCCTTGTTTTAAAGCTCGATTTAAGGAAAGCATACGATTGTATTGACTGTGACCATTTAAGATTGATCCTTCTAAAAATTGGAGTGGGGATTCAAATGACAAATTGGATCATGTCATGTGTCACAACATCTTCTTATGTAGTGTTAATTAATGGGGAGGATACATAAATTTTTTGAAGTGGTAGGGGAGTTAGGCAAGGCTGCCCTCTTTCACCCTTGATTTTCATTTTAGTGATGGAAGGTCTCATCTTATTAATGACAAATAGCTTGGAGGGAGGAACCATATCAGGTATAAAAGTTTCGAGACTGATTAAAATTTACATATTTTATGTGTGGATGATGTTATCATTATTTCAAGGGAAAGTGTAATCGAATGGAAGGAAATAATCAAACTTATAAGTATCTTCTGTAAATAATTGGGTCTCTCAGTTAATCATACAAAGAACAACATCCATTATGAAGTCCTCACAGAGGATGAATTGACCCCTTTCAAATCTATTCTTCCTTATATATTTTGTGCTCTTTCTCTCGGATTGAAATATCTGGTTGACTTCCTAAAGACGAGGTCTCATCGCGCAATTGAATGGGACTGGCTAGTGTCCAAATTAACAAAGAAAATTGCTTTATGGTGTAACTAGTGGTTGTCACTGGGAGGAAGATACATCTTGGTCAAAACAGTGTTGGAAGGCCATCTTGTCTATTGGATGTCAATGGAAGCCTTGCCACGAGCAGTTATAAAAAAGATTAGAAAAGTGATGTTCCATTTTCTATGGAATGGTCATTCTGAGTTTCAACACTACCATTTATGCAGATGGGAGACCTTATCCAGACCAAAAAAGAATGGGGAGTGGGAATTTAGAAATCTTTATCATTTCAATACAACTTTGAATACAAATACACTTTGGAGGGTCCTAAATCATGAAAGTATTTGGCATCAGGTTTTAATGGATAAATATATGCAGAATAAAACACTAATCAATTGGCTTAGAAATCCATCTCATTTCTTCAACTCAGATTCAAGGATCTAGTCCAGTCTTACCCACACTATTCCCATTATCAATCATTGACTTAGTTGGCATCCTAGCACAAGTCATCTTATAATTGTTGGGAGAGATCAGATACTAGGTATTGGCGATAAATCTTTTCTCCATAAAGAGACCATCACTCATATAAATCGAAAATAGGTTACTTTCCTAGCACAGGCATTGGTGGCTAGGGATCTGATTACATCAGCTGAGGTGTGGAAGAGAAACGTGGACTTGGAGTTGACAGGGTTTCTTTCTTCAGACTGTGAAAGCTATATTGCAGAATTAAATAAAGTCGGGGTCACTCTCCACTCAAATGTTGAAGATTCCTTGATTTGGATGAGTGGCGACTCAACTGAAGACTTAACTATAAAAATGTTTACCATGCCATTATATCTACAGAGATGGTCCCGGTATGTCACGGTTGGCAGGTTCACTTATGGAAATGGAAGCTACAATCGAAGGTAATTTTATTTTTTTGGTTGGTTGTACACAACAGGATGTTAACTTGGGACATTTTACAAATGAAATGTTGGGTAGGCCCGAGTTTGTGCTATCTCTGTAAACAAAATGCGGAAGAAAAATCCCACTTATTCATTGAGTTTACCTTTTCTAAATCATTCTGGGCGAAATGTGCTCACATACTTAATTTAAACTTCAACTGGGTTGGACCGTCCCTTACGGATTGTATGAAATCCTGACATTGAACAAGCAATTATCAAAAATACTACCGGTCCTGACTTGTTGGTACATTTGGAAAGAATGCAACAAAACTCTTTTTGATGGTAAATCACCCTCGGCCTGGGCAGTTGTGTTCAAGGTGGTAGGAGAGCTCAACAAAAACACACCAGCTCTTAATATTCAGAGGTTAAGACAAAATCCGATCTTGTGTATTAGTGGTTATTCGATGGACTTTTTTGATGGAGCATCCATAGATGGGGGGTCGAATTGTGGCGCATGGGGATCCATAAAATGCACAAATTCCCAGGTTTATAGATGGTAGTTCAATTGTGGCTTTGGAACAAATACAAAAGTGGAGTTATTAGGAGCTTGGGCCACTCTTACCATTGCAAAACTCTTGGACATCCAATATATTCAGATTCTGGGGGACTCAAAGGTGATAATTGACTGGCTAAATCATAAAGGAAAACTTCAAGACATCAATATTGAAGGGTGAAAACTCAAAATTATGGACTTGGTTATCTCTTTCAAAGGTATTAGCTTTCAATACATTTTTAGGAAATCAAATGGGGAGGCAAATATTTTTTCAAATAAAGCTCTCTCGATGACTAAAGGAAGAATATCATACTTCACTTGGGATGGAGAGATTGCAGGGCCAACTCTCCATGTCAATTTCTTTTAATTCCAAGTTTTCTCTTGTTTTTTGTTAGTCCTGAAACAGTACCTTTTGGCTTGGTATTTGAAAGTTTTTTTTTTTGATCTTTCAAGGTTAATATCCTATATATTAATAGATACCAATGTGAGGTTACCATGTTTTTATGGTACTTCAGATTTAGGTATGATTTTGTTTCGATCGTTGTGAACAATTTATTTTGATAAGCTTTATGTGGGTTCAAGTGGATCGGATGAATCAATCATTATTGATCAAGGATCCCTGATGATGTAATTAAAATTATTATCTAATATAATATTTTTCCAATTTTCTACTGGAAAAAAAAGTTGTCCTATCGATGAGTAGACTACGGCTAATCAAAATTAAAAGCCTTAAACCAAGGCTATTTATATATGGACTGGAAATAATGAAATCAATCGCTGACAGAAATGAATTGGGATATAAGAGATTGTTAAATTTGCTTAAATGATTCACTGGTATAAGAAAACTAATCCAAAACACATACTTACCAGAGCAAAACCATGGGAAAGTTGATTCAATAATTAGTACAATTCACGTGTCTCATATTTTCAGCATGCCAATAAAAACCCTACTTTGTTTATAAGTATACAAAAGGTTTCCTTTTGACCTAAGCAGTTAATAAACTTTCCTCCAAAACTATGGATTCAATAAATTTTGTTGATACTTAAAATCTATACACAAGTCTGTTTCCATTATTATTAGTCCCTGCCTTCGGCGAGGGACTTTAGCATTCACGTGGCGGTCAACGATTCCATTATTATTAGTCCCTGCCTTCAGCAAGGGACTTTAGCATTCACTTGGCGATCAACGATCGTTGAGTGCATATTACTTGGTCGATTTTTTATATTACTTGGTCGATTTTGTATATTAATTTTTTGATTTTGTATATTAGTTGGTGCTTTTTGCATCCAAAAAACCATGAATCTTCATACTGGTTCACAACTTCATTAATTTGCAATTTTTAACCTAACTTTTCCCTCATATATTAATTATTCCATTTTTTAAATTTAAATATTACATTTTTCAAATTTTCTAATATCTTTTACTGAATTTTCTATTGGTTGCAAGCGTTTTGATATGACACAATTTCCATGGTATGTTTCAATTTTTTTTCTTCGTAAATTGTCAGAATTATAAATTAATTTCCAAAATAAATTGATATTAATTATATGACTGACGTTTTTGGAGGTTCTGGCATTGTTTCCCTGTAGTCGAGGGACACTCTCTCTGCATGCATCACGGTATAAATGATCAAAATTCAACACGTGACAACCCATTAGAGGGGGTATAGCACGTCCTAGAAGTGTTATTAAATAATTCCACGTCAAAAAAAATAAAAAAAAATTGTCGGCACTATAACTTACCAATTAACACTCCACTGGAGTACACTGTACAAGTAGATATTGAAATTAATTAATTTCTTATTTTTTAATAATTTCATTTAAACAAACCTCATTCCCAAATATGAAATATACGTGCCAAAGAGTGCCATGCTTGGGATCTTCTCATTATATTAAAACTCTGCGATGAATATGACACAGAATAGTATAAGATGTGCCATAGATTTATTTTATTTTTTATCCCATTGAAAAGAATAAGATGCAGAGCATTAAACGATCCTGACAGTTGAGGCAACTCGATGGTCGTTTGAAGTAACTTGGAGGTTGGCCGGCTAGTTGGAACTTGGAGCAATGGAGCAGGGGGGAATGTCCATTACATTTTCTCTGGAGTCTGTCTTGTTTCAAAATTTCCAATTGCAACCATTTCCCCCAAATTCACTATAAGTACTAGCCAAAACGCCATTGTTTGGAATTTATAAGTTTTTTTTAGGTTTTCTGTGGAATCTTTAGTCCATTTTCTAGATTTCTACTTTCACCCATTTCTCCGAGATTCACTATACACACAGGCCAAAACACGAATGAAGGGACAACTTCACCAAACCAGAAAGCCAAGGTTCGATTTGCAGTATCTCCAGGTTTGCAATTGGGGTTTCAAGTTTGTTTGTGAAATTTCTATTGAAATTAACATAGGGTTTCAACTTTATTTTCCGTTAATTTTATTGCACTATAATATTGAAATTAAAATAGGGTTTCAACTTTCTTTCCAGTTAATTTTATTGCACTATATATATTGAAATTAACATAGGGTTTCGACTTTCTTTCTCGTTAATTTTATTGCACTGTAATATTGAAATTAACATAGGGTTTCAAATTTCTTTCTCGTTAATTTTATTGCACTGTAATATTTAAATTAACATAGGGTTTATTTCCCGTTAATTATATTTCACTGTCATGAGTCTGAGCTTATCAAATTCAAGGTATTTTAGGTATTACAAATTTCCAGGGCACTGTCCTGAAACCTACCTTAAACTAGCCTGAAATTTCTCTTTTCAACATTCGGTCCATATAAGTGGATAGATAGAAAACCTCTAAAACTTATGTTTAAGTTTGTTTGTTTTTCCTTACAACTCTAGCAACAAGAAGAAAAATAACAAAATTTGGTGTGAATTCTTAATTATGTTATTTTATCTCAGTAAAGCATAATCAAAGCTTATTAGAATAATTTTTTCTTTTCTTTTTGTGTCCGTAGGAATAATTGTTTTACATCCAATGTGTTTTGGTTCCAACAAAACGATGTAATAAAAATTCCAAGTACGGATTGTTAAAAGAGTTCAAACACATATGTTAGTGTCTATAGTTATTTAGTTATAGTCCCATTAATTTTGATTCACAAATGACTTTTATTGAAGGTTAGAAAATTTGAATTTCATGATCTCTTCCCGTTTAGCTACACTAGCCATAGAATCACTGATACGAAAGAGTTGCAAAAAGGTACAACCATTACAGAGTTTCTTTAAAAATGGGGGTTCTCCTTTTATCTACATGGGTATTTAGCAGCCCCCAAAATACAATATGCATTGCTTCTAAAAAACAACTAAATATAAGATAAAAATGAAAAATATGAACAATAAGAGTCATGACATGTATAATACTCACATATAAATCTATCCCAAAAACTCGAAGCATTTTAAACAACTATCAAGGAATGACACATTTATTGCAATCCTCAATATGCATTCTCTTAGCTAAGATGCCATTTTGCTCTCTCGTTAAAATTTTACTAATTGTGATAAATATATTTACAAATTCTTTATAGTTTATAATTATGTGCTCAAAGACAACTTCAACAAGATTTTGACTCTTAATATAGGAAATAGCATAACATAAGGTTTGTGCATTTCCAATGCCAAAAATGTTATTACTAGGAATATGCTCATCTAAACTAGAGGCTATCTAGAACTGAAAAAATAGACCTTTACTGAAAGGACTCAACCTATTACTGATTA
>SNQJ01S0027693.1:73957-85694 GCA_010110895.2 Picea sitchensis
GAAACTTTGATTATATTACATATTTTCATGTTCCTAGGAGATTAAACCAAATTACAGATACTCTAGCTAATCAAATTTTAGATTGGCATCTTGCACACATATAAAAGAACATTGACATAAGCATGTAAATACATTTTTGCACATGTAATCCATAAGATACAAAAGATAAAAAAACCATATATAATATCATAAAGTCACCAGAGTACATAGATGGATGCAAGCGCCTCAAAAATAGGACCAATAACGAGTCATAGGGCTTATGCCCTCAAAAAATATATACAAGTGGTGCTCGTGGCACGTAAAAATTCTAAATAGGTTCAAGGCCTATGGGACCTGTTATACTGGTCCACAGCATGGGCTAGACGCCTAAACAAACAGACCCATGTCCAAGGTGCCCCCACTACATGAGGCTGTATGGATGGCGGCAGGTCCTCTATCTCTGCCATTGGGATTGTGCGAGTGAGTGCAGTAAAGTTTCTCTCAACTCGTCTAAGTACCCTCTCAGCCTCCCCGGTTGGGAGGTTTCCTGCTACTGTTGGTCCCTCGACAGCTGGGGCTTCTGGCCGAGGACGATGCCTGTTCCGTGCATAATCAACATGTCACACTGGTCCCACATCTTCATGCAACAAACGTATATCTATCAAATACTCTGGCACATAAAAATAAATGATATATATAACAAAAATGACATAAAAATTACATATACAACAAAAAAACTACAAAGGTGGAGACTTACCCATCTCCTCTCACTCCTCACCAGGAGGCACGAGTATCTCAAGATCTCTAGAAAAGTCTATCCCTACATATGGGTAATCCTCGATCACCAGGATCTGTCATGACATGCATGCAAAAAATTCATCATCGAAGGACTCATTGGTCCTTCCACCACCCTGTCGTGGCAGTAATACTACCCATCTACATACAACAGGAAACGAGGCCTGATGTCCTCGTACCACTTTCTGAGGACTAAAGCTCGGAACTCTCTCAAAAAAGAATGAACACAAAATCATCCCGAACTCACAATTCCTCTGTGTTCGCTGACGACAATCTGTCAATTGCCTCTTCATACACTCCAGTAGTGTGGTACTCCAGTCAAAAATGTGTGCATTCAAGCACTGGATGGCACAGTTCATCTGTGTGCAAGACGCCTGATGCAAGGCTGTCGAGCCGGTAATCCGCCCAATAAGCAATAATATCACTTCCAGCGATAGGTCAGTGATCTTACTTATGGGCACCTGGGAGCTCACACAATTTTTCCCAGCCTCACAGTGCAGGGCTATCAGTTCTGTTATGTTAAGAGGCCCCGATGGAAACGTCCTGAAATTAACTGGTTCCCCTCTCCTTGAGAGGTCGGTCAAAAAATAGATATCCTCGGTGGTAGGCCCTAGTGATTGCCCCTCTAACATGAAGGCCTCTGCATCAGGGTGCTAACAGTCAATCAAGGCATTCAGTAGCCTCGGTTGCACTTGCATAAACGGACACAGAAAGAACTTAAGAAAACCACATTGCATCAATGCGATCACGACATTCGGATCTCCCGCAACCAACTCACTAATTGCTTCATGCTCCCTTTCCCTCCAGTGTACATATATCCTATCAACACAACAAAGTTTAGGAGGTTTATTAAGGGTTGTTTGGTTCCTTTTTCTATAAAAGGGGGGTCCACGCGCGCTGTCTAAGTGACAGTCGCGGGTACACGCGGGCAGGCTTTACTCTGCCCGAGTGTACACGCGGCCTGTCCAGAGACAACCCACGTGGACCTAGGGCTGACCTTTTAAAGGTCGACACACACCCAAAAAACAAAATCAAAAGCAAAATTAAGGAATTGAGTAGCTAGATAGGGGAGTTTGTACTTACTTGGTCCAAGCAGAAGTTCGTTTCGTCCATTGTAGCTCCCGGAATCACTGTTTTTGTCAAAGGGGGTCTTTTGGCTCCAGAGTCAATTTCCAAATCAACAATGGTGATAATGAGCTGCCAGCTTCTATTTATAGTGTTTTTGGCCTCTTTTTGTCACTTTTTTGGCCTCCCTTGTCAGTTTCTTTATACCAAAAAACATTAAGAGTGATTCAGGAGTTATATGGGAAGTATTTGATCGGGTATTGGGACACTTTTTTTTATTTTTGAGGAAATTTTGACGGTCCATGAATTTTTTTCCAAGAATCAACTTGAGCATATAGGTTAGGTTACTACCCCGAATTTTGTGTCTCATTGTCTTTTTCCTTTGCCATAGGATCGATCCTATCAGGTTGTGACATAGAACCATCATATCTACTTTAGAAGTGTCGCACCTTGGCGGTAGGGATTACCAAAACATGGATGCCCTAGGTAGGTCCTGGTTGCATTATGGTGTCCATGCCATCTCTAACACACTGTAGGCTCAGGAGTCCTTATATTCTTCCCTGAATATGATTTTGAGCCTCATTTTCATGATTCTTCTTCGCTCTTGATCTCTCACCCTTAGGACTCCCAAAAAATAACGGGTCTCCTTTTAAGCCCTTTTCAAACCCTCTAAACATGAAAAGATTGCCAAGCGATCTTGTGGACTTTCACGCTCGCTAAACTGAAATTTGAAGTCACGTCTGTCCAGTGGTAGTTTACCCCTTTTTTGGTCTGGATGGTCAACTGTAGGAACAAAGGTATACTCTATAGAACTTCCGTTCTTTAGAAGAGTACCCTCAGGTATGATTTTACCCCTTTTTCGGGCCCGAGGGACTAAACTTATGAAAGGAACCCCCACGGAGTCCATATTTAAGATCTTTTCAGAATCCCTAAAATTGAAAAGATCGTCGAGTGACCTTATTCTTTCACACTCGTTAAATGGTACAAAAGAACATTCCTAACGGAGTCCATAGTTAAGCTTTTTTCAGACTCCTTAAAAGTGAAAAAATGGCCGAGTGATCTTGTCCTTATCACACTCGTTAAAATGGTTTTGAATAGACATATTTTCGGTGCTAATTTACCCCTTTTTCGAACCGACTAGACTATTTTCGAAAAAGGTAACTCAATGGAGTCTTCTTTTGCACTTTTTCAGACTCTCTAAATATGAAAAACCACCGAACTTACTTTCTCTGGGCTCGTTAAACTTACATCGAAGGACGTTACCATTGTGTGTTTTGTTGAATCGCATTTTCATACCTGCGTCTTTGGCCTAATGCCAGCTCCATGTTGCTCTCAACTGAACCATCTGAAGCATGCCTTATACGCAAGCCCTGTAGCACTCTGCTTCTGCGCCTTGACACCTTTGGCCCCTGGAGGATTTTTCCTAAGTATTATCATTCTGAACATCAGTCTTGTCCTTGTGCCTTGAACTTGTATGTTGTAACACTCATTCCTCCATTGTAACGTATCATTCCTTTATTCTTTTTCCACAATTATTGAAAAGAACAAAAAAATCAAATATACCCCAAAAAGAGGAAGGGAAAAGTATTTTCTTTATTGGCAGCATAATGAGTCTCCCTTGGATAAAGCACATCTGTCTGTTTGTTCATCAGACTATGGGATGTAGTACGATGTTAGGAAGCTTTTCTCTCTATATAGAGTTGTGTCCTCCACCGTTTGGTTATCCTTCCAAACATATGGAGAGTTTGCATTGACTCCTGCTTTGTAGACTTATGATTAAATGCCATGCTGCCTGAGTCTCATTATTTGCCATGCTATTGTCCAAGGGAAGTTTTTTACCAAGCCTGAGTCGACCCCTCTGCATTTTGTCTCTTGCCTTCATACCCGACCATCCTGAACATCCAATCAAGTCTTTGTTCGAAATCAATGAAGCTTTCGGTTTGATCATCAAGATTCTCTAGTCCATGACCGACGAGCCGTCGAAGACCTCTGGGTAGTGAAGTTGTACACTCATATTACACTCTTACCCGAGTTTTGAAGATTTTGAAGTTGTTGCTCGAGCTCTGAAGCCCTCATCTCCAACCATCAGACCTTATCAGTTTCTATGAAGATAGATACTTTGCATGTACATCTTTTTGATTTCGAGATGTAGCTCCGCTGTGTACTGTTTGCGGCTACACTTTATATAGTTATATGACATGGATCTACAAAGTATTTGATTGGTAGCCATGTGTTTATTTCATCCCGAGCATGGGTATGCCCGCCTCGATGAGGCATTTTTTATTTTGCAAACGACGCCTCCCGATTCCTGGTTCCTGGTCTCACTTGTTCAACACATCAGTAAAAGATTGGTAATATATTTCGGCCATTAGATTCTCTTTTGACCTCATACATTAGGGGGCATATGTTATAACCCTAAATTGCACTACACATGCTTACCTGGCATCTGGCAATCTCATAGCCCCTCTTTGCCAACAACTACTAAACAACTCTTCTAAAAACTCCATTTTTAAAAGTCCACGCTAGCAGGACCACTACAGCCCATGTGGATCTATAGTGTCCATGCTAGCAGGCCCACTACAGCCCGCGTGGGCCTTCAGAAGCATGAAAAAAGGAAAGTTGTCGACGGAACCAAAAGCTATGGGTGAGTTAACAGAAACTCCTGGCCATGCATGGCCGACGGTTCGTCCAAATACCTAACTCCTTCTAGCCTATAAAAGAATGGGTAGGGGTCCCATTTGGAGGAAGGAAGAAGATAGCAAAGAAACTCTGCCCATTTACGTATTCCCATTGTCCCAACCCTTTAGCCTTTCCTTATGCCAAAGGAGATTCAAAGCAAAGCAGTTGGAGGACAGAAGAAGAGGAACCCAAGATCAGGTTCATGGAGCGGTGGCTGATCTCAACTTTTGTAAGTTAACTCATTCTATGTAATAAAGAAAATGCTTTTCCCGTCCCAATTCATGAACTTTTTATAGTTTGATTAGTACATGTTTTGGATTTATAACCCGTTAGTATAAAAGTAGTATGCATGCATAGTTGTTGCTTGTCTTGAATGCAGGTAAGCTTTGGAAGGAGTATTGTGAGTGAGTAATCAAGCACAATGGAGGGTCAACATCAAACGTCGGGAACAAGGTAGGTTGATCTTTCCATGCATTTACTAAGAAAGGGGGATTTAAATCTAGGGATGAAGGTAAAAAGTAATTTCTCTTCGGTCATATCTACATGCAAAGTTTGAACTCTATTTGCTAGTCTGTAGGGAGTTTTTCCCAACAACAGGCGATTCCAACTTTGATATATGCAGAAAAAAACAATAGTCTCACTCACTAGATATATATGGAAGATGTGGAGGAGGTGGTCGGGGAGATGCCTCTGGGTAAAGCCCTGTGACCAGATGGGTTTACGATGAAATTTTTGAAAATCTATTGGAGCATCATAGCTAGATATGTTTGGGAGGTGGTCGAGGAATCAAGGAAAGCATGGTTAGTTCTTCAGGCATTAAATTCCACCTTCCTGGGCCTTATCCCAAAATAAAACGGAGCAAGAATGACATAAAAGTTACGCCTGATATCTCTATGTAATGTAATATACAAGATCATCATGAAGGTCACAACTAACAGGTTGAAACCCATCCTACACTTAATTATCTCCCTGGAACAAGGAGGGTTTTTGGAAAGTAGACAGATCTTGGATGGTATAATAGTTTCTCATGAAACCGTACACAACTTGAAAACAAAGGGGCAGTCGGGTATGATGATAAAGCTAGACCTCTCAAAATCTCATGACATGATAAATTGAGACTTCCTATGGGAAATTCTAAAATCGTTTGGGTTTGACAAGGAGTGGATTTCTTGGATCATGGATCTGATCTCTTCTTTGTTTTTTGCGATTATAATCAATGGCTCCCCCTCTGCAACCTTTAAGGCTTCAAGGGGAATCAGACAGCGGGACCCCCTATCCCCCTTCTTGTTCATAATCTTGGCCGAGGGACTAGGTAGATACATTAAGAGATACAAATATGTAGAGGAGTTGCAAGGTATGCAAATCACCCCAACCTCAGAAGCTCTCACCCATCTCCAATTCGTGGACAACACTCTAATTTTGGGGAAGCCCATAGTTAAGGAAGCTCGGATGATTAGAAAGAACCTAAATCTCTTCATGGAAGCATTGGGAATGGAAATCAAATTATGACAAAAAATCCAAAGTTTACTTCTTGAACACGCCCTATCTCTATCCAGAGGAATATTTCCCACTTGCTTGGTTTCCAACTAGAAATCCTTCCTTCCTCCTATCTGGTCTTACCCCTCTTAGAAAAAGATCCCAAAGCCTCTTCCTGGAAGGAACTCTTTTCAAATGTTGATGACCGATTAAACAGTTGGTCCCACCTCTTCCTTTCCTTTCCTTCCCTGCTAGAATTCTTTTGATAAAGTCAGTCCTTTCAACCATGCCCCTCTACCTTTTCTCAGTCTTGGTGACACCCACAACCATACTTCAAAAATTAAGAGCCATCCAACAAAAGTTCCTTTGGGTGGGAGAAAAGGGTGAGGAAATGGGCCTTGGTATCCTGGGAGACCATTTCCTTTCGCAATCCGCAAGGGGGGTTAGGAATCAAATATTCTCTCTGGATAGGCTAGGATTTATCACACAAGCTACTCTAGAGATGGAACAAAAATCCAGAGGACTTGTGGGCCCATATATGGACTCAGAAATATACCTCGAATGGGATAATGATAAGATCTGGTTGGATGGTATGTGGCCAGGAACCTTTATTTGGAACTACGCCTGGAAGAATAGAGGTACAGTGAAAAACCAAAGTTTTTGGGAATTCCATTATGGAAAATCGGCATTGTTTTGGGATGACGCATGGGAACAATTACCAGCCCTAAAGGATAAGGAGATCACTCTCGAGCTTCAAAGAGATATCAAAGCAGCGGGTTGCACCCTAGTTCATCACTACTAGGAGAACTCCCAAAACCCAGAGGAAATAGAGGTCAAACAATGGAAAACCTTGGAAAAATGGTCGGTCACCTCGTGAAATCCAATTAGAATGACAATGGAGCAGATATTAACCCAAAGGATAATACCCTGGAAACCAGGTCCATAAATCCTGAGGTGGGGGAACAAAGGGAATGGGAATTTTACGGTTAAAGAACCATATCATCATCTTCAAGAGATCCCAGATATCAATCCAAAGGAAGTCTGGAAAAAAATATGGAATACTCATCATTGGCCAAAAATTGCAACCTTTTATGGTTAGTGGCTCACAGGAAAGAAATAACGTGGGACAAAATCCAAAGAAGAGGATTTGAAGGTTCTTCCATATGCATTATGTGTAGACAAGAAGTTGAAACAACAAACCACTTGTTCAACAAATGCAAAGAAGTCTCTGAGCTATGGGATAGGGGAGCAACAATATTCAGAACGTCGGACAAAATTCGACATGACATAAAAACAACTGTAGAAGAATGGCGAGAAGAAACGTTTTGATTTTTTTTTAAAATAAGATATCGATAATATTCTCTGGGTTCATCTTATGGCATACCTAGAAAGAGAGAAATCGAAGGATCTTCCAGAATCAATTCAAGAATCCCAGCTAGACCTGGGAAGGTCTCTTGGGGAACCTCTAGGAATCAATCACTTCCTCAACCTGGAAAGACTGGAATCCCTCCAAAGTAGAGATAGAGATCCTGAAAAACTGACAGATACCACAGACAAGACCTAGTTAGAAAAGAAACAAAAATTCAGGAGCATGGCTAGAGGAAAAGAGAAATGGGAACCTCCCTTGCAAGGTTTCATAAAATTGAATTATGATGGGGATTCAAAGGAGAATTTGGGCCAAGCAGGAGCAAGAGGCATATTCAGATATTCAACAGGAAATATCGGGTATGGATACTCCATTTGGTTGGGGCTCAACTCCAACAATGGAGCAGAACATAGTAGAATGATCATGGGGCTGAGGCTGGCAAAGGTGTTGTAGTATAAAGCTTTGATCGTGGAAGGAGACTCCAACATTACCATGGAGGGCCTTAGGAAAATCATAAATCGTACCAACCCAGAAAAGGTTTCTAAGGACTGGTGAATGTCTTATGGATACACACAGATAGCCAAAGCCATCAGAGGAAATTCTCTTTTAATCCCGAGCCATGTCAAGCATAAGGGGAATGCGGTGGAAGATCATTTGGAAAGTGTAGCGGTACACCAAACTCCATATATGGACAAGTTGATATGGAATGATGTGGGACAAGGTCCATTAAGAGACAGGATTTTGAGGTTAGTGGAGGTTGATTCCCAAGGCAGTGATGAGGATAAAACTGGCGAAGTGGAACGATCTGGAGGGACTCTTGTAGTTCTTTTGTGTTAAATGACAAAAGATGAAAGGAAGTTACAGGGGAATTAGATGGACCCCATCCTAATAGAAGAGAAAGTAATAGCTTTGCTCAACCCATTCATGGCAAAGAATAATGATAGGGGGAGGAAGATCTAGGATGATACACAGAAGCCAAAGTTAGTACGATATGTTACTGGTATGATGCCAATGGTGTCTGACACTAGTACCTAGGGCATCATCATGAGGAGAGAAGAGGAAAAAATGTATGGGATAATGAAAACCCACACTAAGTCAAGTAGAAAAAGGCTCTGCAGACGAATGGGTAAGTCTATTAATAGGAAGCGCTCCAACAGGTCACAGGCATGGGAAAAGGATGAGTTCGAGAGGCTCTCGAGAGCCAGAACTATGTTTCAGAAACGATTGGTAAGGAAAACAGGGAAGCTCAGAGGGAATAGTCTTGAAGGGGTCGTCAACCCTTGTCATAGAGGCAAACTCCCCTCCGAGCTACGAACTGAGGAGGGTCTCCTAGTTTTCACGTTAAATCTAGTGTAGGCCGACCTGTTAGAGTAAGACCAAAGTTGTGTTGGTGGAGGAAGAGGGTGTGAAGGAATATGGATGTAATAAATTTGGGGAACACGAGGAGGATAACAGACCAACCCCAGTTGGTTTCGGGAAAAGCATCAAGATCAGGCAGTAGGGGTCAGAAAACTCGTAGAGCCGAGCACCGACCCTTCTAGAGGAGGACCCGCTCGACAGCCAAAACATAATCAACCATGTTAGAGGCCAAGGAAAATTTCCAGTCCAAACTCTCAGACAAGGAAAAGAGGAAAATGGAGAGGCTACAAGGGGTTGTCGATATAAAGAGACAACGAACTCAGAGGAAGAAATCCTAGCCAAGGCTCGAGAATGGGTCCTAGACTCTAGTCAGATGAGGACGAGGGAGACAAATTACTTCATGTTGGTCGAGATGCACTCGCGCACCAAATCCATGATCGACCAAGCCATGGCTTTGCAGAAGAATGAAGTCCTCCAAGAATTGGCTCAGTAGCGACAGGATAATGAACAACTCAGATAATCGATAAGACTCCTCGAAGCCAAATTTGAAATTTTCTACAATAAGAAATTTGGTGTTTCATTCATTGAAAAAGATTAGCATGATAAGTTGGAATAGAAAATGCTCCAATAGAAAAAGGCCAACCTTCTAGGCACCCAGGAGAGCTCCATTGTTATTTAGGACGAGGACCATGCCCATTATCTCGCCACAGGCCTGGAGGGTCTCTCTAGGCCTCAGGGGCAACTGAGCACCATCCCTTGGTGAAGGCTCTCCCCTGGGGGGATAATGCAGTAATCAAAGCTGAGATAATAACAACAGCTAGCGAACTTTTTTGCATATCTCGACATTGAACTCTTTTTTACTGTTTAAATAGGTATGGGCGGTTACTCAGAGCAATTTTGTATGGGTTGTATACCCTCTTGGGACTAAGAGCCATAACTCATGGAATAGTAGGGAAGCAGGAAAAGATGTGCCCAATTTTTTTGGGGACATTTGGGATGTAAGGTTCTTTGGGGAGAAATCAGGGCGCCTTTAGGCACCATATGGCAGGACCTACAATATGTAATATTATTTACAAGATTAATAGAATTTAGTGACTTTTTTTCTGCTAAAAAAAAATCATTAATAAACTATTCATATTTTATTAATATATTCATAAAAAAGTCACTATTTAATTCTATTAATATTAGTGGAGGTTAATCATCATCATCATCATTAAAGTAATACATTATTATATGAATACTTAATACTTTAAAGTATTAATTAATTAATTAATACATTAATAAATTATTAACAAGTTAATAAATATTAAAGTATTATTAATTAATACATTAATAAAGTAAAAATACAATAAAATAAAATATTTTTACATAAATACATTAAAGTATTGCATTATTACATTAAAGTATTAATATATTAATGTATTAAAGTATTAATACATTAATGTACTCATTAATTAATATATTAATGCATAACTTGATGTATTAATGTAACTTGATGTATTAATTAATACATCATTAATTAACACATTGTTAAAGTATTAATACATTAATATAATATTATTAATTAATACATTCATCAATCATTAATACATTAAAAAAGTATTAAATTACCTTTTAAAATTATTAATAGTACATTAATATATTAAAGTAATAAAGTATTAATACATTAGATTAATACTTTATCAAATTTATAATTAAAATATTATTATGATTAATGTATTAATACTTTAATTTATACATTATATTAATGTATGAATTAATACTTTAACACATTAATGTATTTTTGTACTAATGCATTAATTAACCCATTAATGTGTTAATACATAATTGATGTATTAAACGTGGTTGTGCTAGTTGAGAGGCATGGAGAGGATTAGTAGAGTTGTGAATTAAAATATCAATATGAATAATAATGAAATGTTTATGAAAAGATAGACCATGGATGACCACGTTGATCATGACCATGCTTCGCTCTCATAAACTATGGTTGACTGTGGTAAAGCACGATTCCATGGTTAACCATGATTGTGACTATGGTTAATCATTACAGTGGTTGACTATGGTTGACCATGACTATGATCGTAATTAATCCCAATTGATGATGAACATGAAAATGACTATGGGTGATCATGAATATGGTTGACCATGTATATGACTGACCACAAATGACCATGCCCATGACTATGGTTGACCATGACCATGGTTAATTATGGTTGACCATGACAATGATCATGACCATGATTAACTTTGGTTTAATATGGTTGACTATGATTGACCATGGCTAAGCATGACCATGATTAACTTTGGTTTAATATGGTTGACAATGATTGACCATGGCTAAGCATGACCACGACCATGGTTGATTATCGTTGATCATGGCTGGCAATAGTTAATAGTTGTTGTCCATGACAATGACTATGACCATGGTTAACTTTGGTAGACCTTGGTTGACTTTGGTTTACTATGGTTGGCTATGGTTGAACTTGTGTGAGCATGAACTTCACTTTGGTAGACCTTGGTAGACTAATAGCATGGTTGGCTATGGTTTCCCATGGATAACAGTTGTTGTCCATTATTACCCTGGTTGGCCATGACTATGGCTCACATTAGCCATAGTTGACCTTAACCATGAGTATGATTCACCATGACCTACACTATGGTTGATTATAATTGACCATGACCATAGATGAAGAGGATTAGTAGATTTTTTAATTAAATGAATCCTCCATTTAAATGAATTTAAGCATGCTTATTTCTGCTGCATTAGTTAACTGCATGCGTGTATGAGTTTGAATGATTTTAGATTTTAATCGGTTCAAACTTAAATCAAGATTTTTGAATATGTAAAGGAAGGGGGATGATATAAAATGCCTTCCTTGTTTGCTCTGTAAGTACTACAACACATTAAGAAGGTGTTTTGTCTTCTGCTTGAATAGAAATGATGTTTTTTCCTCGGAAAGATTAACAGTTGAAAGTGTATGCATATCTTTTTCTGAATAGTGTTATTATGTCTTTTTC
>SNQJ01S0027693.1:85744-99943 GCA_010110895.2 Picea sitchensis
AGCGATTTTCTGGTTCTTGTGTGGCCCCTTTACGGCTCGGGGGGCGAAGGGGGAAGCAGAGTACCTCTCGCGTTTGGCTGGGAGGTACCGGTGAGCGTTCCACGGTTGGCGAGCAGGAGCGACGCGGAAGCAAGGGACAAGGCACGGAGCGCAGGACGTCTTTCGACGCGGGCGAGGCAACGGTATGTTCGTTATTGATGAAGTAAAATGCAATTTTTTTTAAACGGCAAACTTAATGCTATTGTAGTTGTATGTCCCTCTTTCACTCATTCGCTCTGGACTGTTAAAATTGTTTGGATGTAATTCTGAAATGTGAATTTCAATGACGGTGAGAGAAGTAATTCTTTTATATTGTGGTATACCCTGCATTCAACGCCCTGGACCAATTGCTTAATGGCTGTTATAAATATGGACTGACTGCGTACGACCCCCTATGTTGCGTCCCTGACTGTGTGAAGTGTTTTGCTGTAATTCTGGACTCTGCCATTTAAATGATGGCGAGAGAAAGTAATTTTTATAGATTGTGGTTATACCCTGTCATTCCACCTTCGGCGATGTAGTTCCATCAACGTTTTGTGTGAGGGATGGTAGGCGTTTTTCTTTTCCTTTTTACTTTGTTGGGCGCTCGAATTCCGGTGGTCGTTTTTACTTGCCGAGGGCCGTTCGTTTTTTTGGGGGCGTTTTTATTTGCTGTTAATAGTTGCTGATATTATCATATCGTTTTTATTGCTGTTACTGTTATTAAATTGTTGTTATTATCATACCGTCGTCACGATATTGCTGCTATGATATCGCTGTGGTTATTATATTGAAATACCACTTTTTGGATTTTCAAAATCGCCAATTTAAAATTAGCGATTTTAATTAAATGAATCCTCCATTTAAATGAATTTAAACATGCTTATTTCTGCTGCGTTAGTTAACTGCATGCATGTATGAGTTGAATGATTTTAGATTTTAATCGGTTCAAGCTTAAATCAAGATTTTGAATCTGTAAAGGAAGGGGGATGATATAAAATGCCTTCCTTGTTTGCTCTGTAAGTACTACAACACATTAAGAAGGTGTTTTGTCTTCTGCTTGAATAGAAATGATGTTTTTTTCCTCGGAAAGATTAACAGTTGAAAGTGTATGCATATCTTTTTCTGAATAGTGTTATTATGTCTTTTCATATGCGGAAAATCCCATTTTCATTTCATGTAGATGATAATGTAAAATGAATTCAGCTATAAAGTTGCCAAACTAAGAGTTCAATCTTTCTATCATTTATAGGAATTACCAAAGGTTTTGCCAAAATGTACAAGAAATAGATAGGATTAAAATGGATCAGACTTTGTGGTCTCTTAGCTGAAGAATTATGCACGTATATAGAGGGTCTTCTGATGCGCAGGAATACATAGCAAGCAGCTTAACAATTGTTTATCTCAACCTCAAATTTCCATGGCGTATGAACAATTGCATCTCGATTTGGGATTTTGCTTTTATGATGCTACTTTTGATTTCGTTGATAATACCATTTTTTTTTACTATGCATGATGACCATAAAGGCTTATGTTCATATAATTGAAAATTAATGAATGTAAAGTTTACTGTTTATGTACAGGTTATAAGTTGAACTGACTTAAGTGTGCTTTATGTCTCCAAATTCAAAATATAATTTCAGTGTTAACATAATTGTATTTAAATAAGGAAGATAGCCACGTAGTGGCTAGTCCCTGCACTAGTTAAGTGCATCCACAAAATCTGAAAAAATTTGTATTTAATTAGTTAAGTGCATCCACAAAATCTAAATTCACAAGAAGTGATTAATAATTAAAGTGTAGCTATCGGATTTCATGGTTTCTAATTATAGATAAACAAGATTTGCAAGATTTTTAAGATCTCAACAAGTAGATTTCAATAATTCTTATGACAACTTAGGAAGTGCTATGAGTACAATGTTGAGAAGCCTGATATTTTAAATCGGTGGGAAAAAGATTAGTTATCAGACAGTACAGAACCAAAATTACAGCGCTTGGAGATATTATTTATACCAGACAATAAATAAAGTTACTAGTGGCAAATGCAACCAGGAATTTCAGGCATCAACTATCACATTCTGACAATGATCATGAAAGGCAAGAAATAAGGTTAATGCAAATTCAGAGTTTCATTGGAGCACCATCAGTCGAGTAAGAATCACATTTAATGTTAATATAGGAGCAATTACTTCACATAAGGTTTAATGAATGAGAAATAAATGCACTCGACACTGAGATCTGGCACAGCTGGGTATGGCTATTTTAAATTATGATGCTTATTGAGATTCTCATTGATGTCCTATATTGGGATGTTATCTACGTATTAGCTCATGAAATTAATGGTTAATTATATTGAGAGAGATCTTGAACATATGGTTAAAATTGTTATTAGGGCATTATAGAGGCAATATAATTATAATGATTTAAGCATGAGCCTTTTTCTTTCTATTATATGTATAATGAAATAGGGCATACTAGAGTCCAAATAATGGTTAGGTGTAACTACTCTTTACATATTATATTATGAAAAATATGTATGGATAGATGTACTATATATGCCCAGTTTCCCTCATAGCACTCAAGCAAGATCAGTTTTATTCTAAGGCATGACGGGTAAATGGTTAGGTTAGAATTTAATGCACTTTAGTGTGGTTATGCATGTTTGATTTAATATGCATGGTAAGGTGAGCAGGGTGCTGTTATGAATATTGGAATTATTTTTGGTATTCGGTTTTATTTGGTATCGTCATGTACATTTAATTATTGGTGTTGTTATGCACATTTATATGCACAGTGGGCCTTGGTATAGTAATGCCCATGGGCATTGTTAGGCATCTCAATTGTATTTTAAGACTTTGGTATATATTTTATTGCAAGAAGGGCATAGGGACACTCTAATCATAGGGTGATACCGATGCATGCATGTAACCGAAGTCAATGATATCATAAACTGTTAGTAAGGCGTCATGTATCGTTTAGTTAACGTGGTTACTGTAATGGGTAAGGGATGCATTCGTACAATGGTAAATATTGGTAAGAGTACTAGATTTTGGAAATGTGTAAGGGTAGGGTTCTCGTCATACAACCCTTGCAAGTTAGAATTGATATCGTTGAAATGCATGGTCCCTATTCCTTAGTACAATAATTATTATCATCAGTAGACATAGCGATATGGTTACCTTATTGTAAGGCTGGTATAAATTTGTTCTTCTCGTTTATCTGTATTTGATAGCATTTAGCTGGTTGCTTGGTCGGTTGTGTCGGGTGGGAAGTAGACACCTCCATGTTCCTCAGAACAGTCGCCAGCCCTGAGACCTTAAATGGTTAAAGACGATGGGAAACCGGGCTTGAGCGTTGCTTATGTGTCTTGGAGGTCCTAACCTTGCAGGGTAGGACGGGCGGGTAGTCAGTCGTATTTAGTAGTCAGTTTTACTTGTCGTTAAATGTTGCGTTGTGCACCTTTGCCTATGGTCTTAGTTGTTTGCAGATACTCGTCGTATGCTTTGTCTTTAGCAATGAACACTGTGGTCGCGTCTTGTTGGATGTCAAGGGGCGACATAGAGTCAAGTATGTTTTACTTCTACACGCGCGCACACACCGTAAACACACAAAAAAAAAAAATTGCACCTGTATACTAGAATGGTTGTCGTAACGAGTCGGTTCGTTACAAAAGTGCTCATATTGATTCACTCCCCCCCTCCCCCTCTCAGTATTCCAACATTATTTAGGTATTTAAGAACAACATGTATAAAGAGTGATAGGTTGAGAATTATTTTTCATAGGGAACACAATGACCAAAATTGTTCATTGAATGGCCTTCTCAATTGTTCACTGAATGGCCTTCTCACCTTATATTGATGGTGTCACTTATAAGATAACCAAAATTTTCATAAAGAGACATATCCTTACCTCTTTCAAGCCTCCTAAAAACATTAAGAAAATTATGAGATGTATTAAAGACCCAATAAATCATCATCATCGTAAATTTGTCTACATTATATCATGTTCTCGTGGAAAATTCTACATAAGTTAGATGTGTTGCTCCATTCAAATAAGGATAAAATAAAATGAGTTTGAAATTCACAATAACCAAGTTTTCCCAAGTTTACACTAAAGCTCTTACAATGTACTTAAATAAAACAAAAACACCTTGTTTTCCTTGAAGATGATAAATTGAAAGAAATGATATTTATTTAAAACATCATTTAAAGGATGCGATTTAAATAAAAGCATCTTAAAACCCTAAATAGAAATGGTGAATTAGAGATTAATACACATTAGATCCCTTTAATCCAATGTTAGAGATTTATTGATAGTAGAGATGACAAATCTTAAAATGAAGTATCTCGTTATGGTAGGCAATGAGCATTATATTCCCTTTCTAGATTTCTATATTAATAAAATAATTGATGGTTGAATAATTAATTAATAGAATTACTTGAAGATAAATCATGATATTATGAAGTTCTAAAATGTTGACAAAATAAATTCATTATAAATTTCTTGAAAATAATAATGAAGAAAATGTATAAATTCATATGAGATTTCAAATATTTTTTCAAAAAAGTCTCTATCAATCTTTGTAGACAACAAATCCCATTAACAATTTATATTTTTATACACTCTAGTACCATAACTATTTAGACTACTACTCTGAAATAATTCAATAAATTTTAATAAATCTCCACACTACAATGACTTATTCGTGTGGATAGAGATATTTTATTATTAAATCTTATCTACTTTTTTATGACATAATAATGTTAATAAAGAATAGATGAAAATAAAATAAACTATTTTTTATGAAATAATAATGTTAATAAATAATACATGATAATAAAAATAAAGGCTTTGTCTAAATATTTTACTAAATGTTTTTTTTCACATCACAATCTCACGATATAAATTGCATGAAAACATTATGTTTTGTTGTTTAAAATCAATTTTTGAATGCTGAAATGGTTTTAACATGATAAAAAATTCATGGACCACTCAGATTATACAGAAATAATTACTCAAATATATGGATTTAACAATTTCTCGTCAGATTTCAGACAAATATCCCCAAAAAATATCACCGAAAAAAAATCATTTCGTAAAACGTTTAGACTACAACTTTTAAAATAAGTGCAAAACCAAATCTCACCACATAAATATATCAATATACAATAATATCATTATTTTAATAATAATACCACACATATAATATATAATGTTAATATCCCAATAAAAAAAAAACGTTACAAGTGTGGCACATGTACCACCTACAGAGTTAAAAATAGTGATTTAAAAAAAATAATACCTCACAAAGATAGGAATCACATGCATGATATTGACATGCTTTGAAATGATACGTAAGAGTGAACACAACATCATTTCGAAGTAAGAGTGGACATTGCAAGGCATGACATCTATACCGCTTTAAATATTAATATCAAAATGTGAGAGAATTTGTTATTAATGTTATTTGCAAGACTTATCTATCAAATCAATTTCAAAATATAAAAGTTTTGAGGCCAATAAAGTCATTAAAAACATGATTAAGCATAATTATGTTTAATCTTATTATGAATTTAAGTTAGCGTGAGAATATATGCAACTATTTCAAATGGTGACTTAGAACATTTAGATATAGATTAATAATTGATTTTGTATAATTAAGAAAACTTGTTACAATGAATGTGAGAAAATATCCAAAATTCATAAAATCAAGAGATGGATGGAAGATCATCTCAACTATGACAAATAGGAAAAACTAAACAAATAAGAAAAACTAAACAAATAGGAAAAACTAAAAATTTTAATAATCCAAAAAACATAAAATCTCACGTTGTCCCTTATGAATAATTAGAACTAAAGTCAACTAAAAATTTTAAGAATCCAAAAAACATAAAATCTCACGTTGTCCTTTATGAATAATTAGAACTAAAATCATGTCAATGAATAGCATCAAACTTACCTTTTTTCAAACTTTGACACAACATCACAAGGTAACCAATGTAGGCATGTATAAGATGGATCCAACTAAAACTCACTACAAGAGGTTGTTGGGCTTTGTGATATCAACCTAGGGAAATCTACTAACAATATGTTGAGAAAAAAATCAAACATGACCAAGGAATTATATATTAAATAACTCATAATCAAATGAAATTCCAAAATAGTCATAAAACTTTTATTTTATTTTTTAATATACTCTAGTAAAAAGAATTTTTTTTAAGCCAATTCTGTCCAATTGGAAAAGCAATCATATCCTTAAAGAGATGTATCATATACTTTATCATCCTTTTGATATGAAGAAATGCAAGACATCCAAAGAGTTGTAAATGTAGTTAAAAAATAAATTTAATCAATATATAAGTAGTAAATATAAATCTAATAATTATAGAAGTAGATGTATAGGAAGGTCAAGAGATGAAATGGTTAAAGAGTATCACTCCTTCCTTGAATTTTTTTATAGAGATGACACACAAGAATCTTAAAAAGAAAGTGGTAGTTAAAAGGTCCACTACATTTCAGAAGTATCAATGACCATTTTCAATCTACATTTTACATCTCATGAAGAATAAAAAATTACTCAAGATCTGTTTTTACAAGGAAAAATGAGAAAACACACAAATCCAATGGAAAGAGGAATTCTAACTAATTCACATTTTTGTGCAGATTTGTTAACAATTAGTAATATTTCCCTGATTTACTATCACTGGGTTACTTAGATATTTTTTGATAAATAAAGATAATAGAAATTGTGTTACTCCAATAGAACATCCACATAAAAATGGAACAAATGGTGGCTCTTCAAGTATAGCTTGAGGGCCCATCAATGATTCATATCTATGTGTTGCACCTCACACAAACTCTATCCATAAATGATTACCTATCCATTGATCTATCACACGCGACAACCCAATTTGACTGATTTACAAAACTTGGTGAGAAAGTACTCTAATTCAAAAATCTCCTCCTTGAATATCATAGTCCCACACTTCTACACTTCTTCCTTTTTCTTTCTTTGAAACTTGATCCAATTGACTTCTTTATTAAAAAATATTAAAGAGACAATCACCATTTTTTTTTTATTCAGTGGAGCCACTTGAATTGAATTTGTATACTTAGTTGATAGAGTCCAAATAATGTCCTCCTCCCTTTTCCAAAAAATTCTTCCATAATGAAACCAATGGGGATGAAGTTGTCTTTAGATCATTATAATATCAATGACATACTCCTGTAGAGATGGAACAATAAGATGTGTTATTAATATAAATTCTTTAAAATCATGCTATATTTCACTTAATGAAGACACATCTTCAAATCTTTCAATTAAAAAAGTTTCTTATTTTTCTCAAAATACTATGATTTGACATGTCACTACAACTTCCCAATTATCAAAACAAAATTCTACATCAAAATATAATGCTTTCATAGTGGGAAAAGTGTGTCCAGTTGTGTTGAACTTCAAATCCACTCTCCAACACAATTTGGTTGAGAAGGAAGTTGTGTTGAACTTCAAATCCACTCTCCAACACAATTTGGTTGAGAAGGAAATGATATAAAGCATGTATGCTTAGGATCAAAACATGTTTTATGATCAAAACAAACTTTACATTAAGAGTAATGTTTTATGCTTGAAAATTTGTGTTTTGAGTTTAGTTGTGTTGAACTTCAAATCCACTCTCCAACACAATTTGGTTGAGAAGGAAACGATATAAAGCATGTATGCTTAGGATCAAAACATGTTTTATGATCCAAACAAACTTTACATTAAGAGTAATGTTTTATGCTTGAAAATTTGTGTTTTGAGTTTTAATAAGTTTATGTACCCACCCTCCAACCTAGTTTCATACAAATAAAATAATACAAACCAATATGTATCTATGATCAAAACAAAATTTAGGTATTCGTTTTTGTATTCTTTTATATATAGATATAGTTATGACAAACAACAAATTTGGGTGAAAAGGAAATGATACAAAGCATGTAAAAGATGGTTTGGAATGGGTATTTACTTGGTACTTTTGTTAATTATAACTCTTGGTAGTTATTTGTATTGATTGTAACTTGGTCAAATATGTACTTCATATATATTATGATTCTATATGATTCAAAATGGACACTCAACCTAAGGAACATGGGTAGTACCTATAACAAATGAGTGATCTACACTGAATGAATATCTTACAATGAGAATGTGAACATATAATGAAGATGGCATACAATGTCTGCCACTCTCTAGAGGGGGACCAATCGAAATGGTGTATAGTGGGGTGGGCACATGTCGATAAGCACAAGGGGCCACCCATCAACTACCTCAAACTTCTAAGTGTCTTTCAACAATAAGAATGTAACGTGGGGCCATGAGGGCCTATTGCTACATTAACCCCTAAAATATCAACCCCGAGTCACATCACGGAACTTCAATACAATTAAATGTACTTAATTAATTGACCACTGAAATTTTTGTGCTCAGAAACAGCAACGACTTGCCAATGCGCCATAGCGTGCAGATCGAGCAGTTATTTCGAACCTGTTAGTCCTTAATATAAGGAAAAACGAAAAAAAATACCACCAGAGCCCAACCATTTATTATGCGCATTAATTTAGAAAAACAGAATGAAATCACGGTTATTATTTGTACCGGGAATTTCCTCACAGAAATTAAACTTTTGGAATAATTTACTTCATACAACCAGTGGCCAAGCAAATCCCGTGATCCTTTTCTTCACAACCTCACAGACCATTCAGCCAGTCAAAGGCCTCAGATGTTACTGTACTCCAATCCACTTGTCCGGTTTTACATAGAACGCAAAAAAGAATTATTCACTTAACCTGATGGAGACGCAAAACTGTTCGCTGTATTTTCACGTCAAACCATTCTAAATTAAATGGTCCCTAGCAGTGATGTAAAAACCAGTATACACTCATTTTAATTCCGGTTTTAAGAAGAGTCGAGAGATCAAATCTCTCTAGGTCTAGGTGTAAACTCTTTTTCCTTAATCTTTTTTAATCTTTTTTAGAGTAGATGATGTTGAACACCAATAAAATTGATTAATCGGGTAAATCAAACTCGCCACCAATGACCCTAAGTTCCAAAGTACTAGCTAGTTTTTAGATCTTCTTCCTAGATAATGTGTTAGTGTCGATATGAAGAGATCTATTGAAGGAGGGCCTTGATTTATCCCCCATAAATTGACACGAAACAATCACTCAGAGATGCATGTGAAGAGATAAATCACCAAGTATAACTAACACAGGGATGGACAACATGAAAGGTCAACATGGGTGCATAATTTCTGACTTGAGATTTACTTCCCTTGAGTATATAGCATGACATAATAATGATATGGCATCACTAACTCAAGAGGAACAATGATATAGTGTAACAATGCACGAGTCATAGAAGCATTCTCCATAATGATTGGAAGAGTAACCGAGGAGTAGATGACTCATAATCATGGTACAACTCCTAAGTAAGCTATAATTGAATTGTAAGAGATTGACTCAAATAGGTTCCATGTTCAATGGTAACAATGACTAGGAATGTCACTTTATTGAATACATATCGAGATTATCCCTCGCCCCCCTGTCCCCCCTCTTTTTTTTTCTTTTTTTTAGTTTTTGTTGTCTCCTTCACATTTTTATGGGTGAAAAAGGGAGATGAAAGTGTGCTCAATAGTGTCGTTTTCATGGTTATATGAGCGTGAAAAAGAGATAAAAGTATACTCATTGGAGAAAATGAGTGGCTCAATGGCATGCAACTATTTTCCAAGCACATGGAGATGACTTATTGTTGATATCGTTTCTTGTCAAGGAAAAGAGTCAACCTCGTAGGGTATTCTCATGGGACTAGAGACACTCTCTTCATATTTATAGAGGTGGTGCTCATTCGTTTCTCACTCAGATAACAATTTCATTAAGGTTCTAAATAACTGAATTCTCATTCATCAAACATTTAATGCTTGCAAGTGGAACAATCAATGAAAACATGTAAAGATAAAATATTTTATGGTAACAATTTTGACATAAAGAAAGTAAGAAAATCCGTTCATCTCACCATAACCATTTTCCACGTCACAACAAGAGAAAGAAAAACATTTTAAGCAAGACACAGATCATAGAGCAACAAAAATGGCCCTTTCCAGAGAAATTTAAATGATTTTGTACCATTCATATCGTAAGGGAATAAAGGAAACACATACTCAAGATTTCATGCTTGAATTAAATTCAAAAACCACAAAATTCATGAGATCCCAAAATAGCTCTATGTGGAGTTTAAAAAAAAATAATATATCTATGCAATTTCGTTGTTCAAGATCAAATAAAATGTGTTCAAAATTGACACTACATAATATTCATGATACTTAAATGAGAAAATAAGAAATGTGTTCATCCTATTGGACTGGGATCAAGCTCCCGTGGACCATACATTAAGCAGACCCGACCTGGAAGACAAAAGAAAGAAGTCAAGAATTGGTCTTGCACACAAACAAAAATCCAGATGACAATATTGGATGATTACAAATTGAGAAAGAAGAACTAACGGCAATTATTCAAATGAGACTTATACTAATAAAGATGAAGCAAGGGATGGTGGTGTATTTCTCGCTTTCTCCAGATTCTTTAAATAAGAAACAACATATGAACTAGAATTGTTATAACCGTTTCTTTAATCTTGAAAATCAAGGTGGGTTAGCTATTTCTTCTAATGCACCCTTTAGCCATTCTTGAATATACTCGCATAATGGCACTACAGTTATGTCATGTTTAACCCTAACCCTAAACAACTCATCTTCAATACCCTTCAATGTGGCACGTTGTTGCTTTTTAATAAACAATTGGTCCTCATTCTCAATCATGAAACTGACCAATGAGCATCAGATTTCATATTCTAGAAATTTTGAGAGGTCATCAAATTGTGTTCCCCATGCAACCCTTCGAATACCCAATTTAGCTTCCATTTGATCTCTAGTCAACAACATTGAATCCCTCATCAATGGAGGGCTTTGAGTTCCTTCAAAATATCAAACACCTTCAAAAACATTGTACTTATCCTTCCTCCAACAGTGTCACAGGTGGTGATCAATTACCAGAGGGTATCTATCCTCCCTATCCAACCATCCTGTATTTTCTTTAGTCTATTTTTATAAGGAAAATCTTTCTTCCACCTTTAAGTTCATGTGTTCCTCATATTTTGGCAACGAAGGTACTCACTGTGTTTTTATAAAAAATGTTTGTCATTTTGTAAATCCTTTTGCAAAAATTCCTTAAGGGAATAGACCCTTCCTCTCATGACACCTGCCTCTGTAGCAATCTCCATTGCTTCCATGATTATTCCAATTATTTTATTAATATTCTCTGCAACATATTTTCTAACACGGATTAATAGTTTAGTAGCCTTTTTTACCTTGGAGATTGATTTGGTCACTTCTTTAAGAAACTCATATGGGAGAATTATGGAGAAGGGCTATACAAATAATGGTCTTGAACTCGGAGAAACTTCGAGCTCCCTTATATATTTCTTCAATTTTGCGTTCTCTAACTCATGTTCATTTATTGTGTGAGCTAATGTTTCACCTATGACATGATGAAATATGAGAACCTCTAAGGGCCTCAAACCTTTAACCTCTATCTTGGAGATCCACTTTGTTGTTACTATTTTTTCTATCAGATTGACTCTTTCAATTTGTAGCTTCCTAGAGTATTTATCATATTTGGCATGATGAAGAGTCACAGATTATTCCTCAAAAATTGTTGGTCCCTCTAGGCCAACTCCTCCATCATAAGTTTACTCTTTTCTATTTTCATCCCAACCCATGTGGGTACATCATTAACCTCAACGACTTCTATGTCTGCCATATTTTCTTCCAAACCCCGAGGGTCTTGAGTGTTACCTCCATGTGGATTCATTTTTCTATTAGGAATATGAGTAACTATATGCATTATCTCCAATTGATGTTGATGGGGTCCCTATCATCTCCAACACCTGCACTTCCTTCATTATTATCTCTTCCTCCTATATTAGCTTCCATATTTCTATGACCGGAAGAGGAACTCTTATGGGAGTGATGAACTATGCCACCATCATGACTGGTTGTATATCTACCCCTCTATTTTTGTTGTGTCTTCTTGGTTCCCTCCTAGAGATGGACCTTGTTGGCACCTACGTTTTGGCTCTCCCTTTCATTTGCATCATCATGAGTGACTGGATTCTTCTTCTTAGAAGTAGTTTTTTTTTTCATTACTACCACCTTGTATTTAATGTGCATACCTTCGTTATCACCAGATCCTTATGTGATTTCCTTTATCCCAGTAAAACCCAAGGCATAGCCAATTGAAACCAAATGAGTGGATAAAACGCCTTCAAGATCAAATCCATTGCATGCTTCAACCTCTTTCATATTGAAGGAATCAATGAATCTAGCCATCCCAGCTGGGCTTCATGAACTACTAACTAAAATATCAACAATTTTGAAAGACATGGGGATGAATTATTACTTCCTCTTCTTACAAAAAAAACAAGCCATGTTTTGTACTTTCTACATCATTCATAAACCAAAAATATGTCACAAATGAACTAGGGGAGAAGAAAGGCCTCCCCTTCAAATCCAAAGAGACTTATGTATGTGAACTCTTTGTAAAATACACATACTCCCTTCCCTATGTGAAATAGAATGAATTCCTCTGTTACACTAGCTGGTTTAGTTTTGGTGAATATACTCTTTCACTCTCTAACAAAAGAATCTTGGATTTGATAGAAATGGAATGATGCTTTGTGCTTCCACAACATAGGGTACCATAATTGAGTAGGATCCACATTGAAATTAAGATTTTCCCTTCAGGGCATGCCCTCAAACATATTATAGTAATATAAAGAAAGAAGAATGTAAAAGGTCATGTAGAACCTCTTGGTTTGAATGAATTTTGAAAATTGGAGGGAAAACGTGTTCGAGAAAATATAACCTGAGTGGGCCTGATGGTTAAGAACATTTGTTTCCTTCTAAGAGGTCACAATTTCAAATCTAGAAGGGGGTAGGGTATGTATACCTCCATAGACTTTACCAGTCAAATCGTTGGGCGAAGGGGGTCTCATACACCAATTTGGTGTCTGGCTTGGTCGTGAACTTAAAAATATATTATTATTATTATTATAGGCCTAATATAAAATGGTCACTACTCATATCGAGTAATGAATGATGTATAATACATACCCAAGGACATAAGTTGTTGAGTCTTAACCCACTAGACGAGAAAAAAATCCATGTAAATTCTCTATATGGAGGAGCCAAAATGCATGTGTTAATTTGACTAATTTGCAAGGGTTTGAGAGGAAGTTGGGCCAAAAACCCCTTGAAAGAACTCTTCCCACCACCCTCAACGTCTAGGAAAAAATATCCTTAGAAATTTTGAGGACTCTATTTAGTGTTGGAAGTCACAAAATCCTTCTAAAAGTGTTTGGCATCAAAGGGACATGAGTCCTTCCACTTTCCTTCAATTTTATGAGTTAGTGCTTGGGATCAAATCTTCTAGCACACCATGATACACATACTCTAAAACATAATACCTCGGGCATGCACTCGACCTTAGTTATCCCAAACATCTGTAATTTATTTGTAAGCATGTCTTCCAACAAAATCTTAGAATACCACTTATATCCAATAGAACACTAGAATTTCGAGCTTTCATGGGATAATGAATTCACTATATCTCCACATAATGGATCTCTTATTTTCTTGTTCACCATCTCTTTCACTTTCAATGTCCTTAAGTAAATGTGAGGATTACATGTATAAATTGTTGAAATAATGTAACTGCAAAGTGTATTCTAATTATTATTGTTGCATTATTCATTAGATCAATCCCTATTGCGAATTGATCATATCAACTATTGCAAAAGACCAAATTCCCTTTTGCGGATTGGTCAAAACATAATTGTAATAGGCAGAATAAGAAGTCAGCCCCAGAATATATTGAAGGGGCCCCATAATATATTAAAGGTGGTTATAACCACCCAGAAGAAGAAGTCGGCCTTGCCAGTGAAGAGACACCTCTGTCCACACGTGCCAGAGTTGTATAAATAAGGAGGCTAGCGCCTCATTTAGACACACACTCACTTGTTCATTGTGAAACAAGTTTTGGAGCTGCAATTGGAGGAGAGAGAGAGAGAGAGAGAGAGAGAGAGAGAGA
>SNQJ01S0027693.1:99993-116811 GCA_010110895.2 Picea sitchensis
GAGAGAGAGAGAGAGAGAGAGAGGCGCATTCTTGGGAGAGGAATTTATGTATTTGTTTGAGTTATCTCTTGGCATTGTATTGGCTATTTATAATAAGGAAGTTTTGTTGGGTTTTCTCCCCCATGAGGGTTTCTCAAGATAAATGATGTCTCTTGTGATTGTGTATTTCTCAGTGATCCTATCTTATGCTATTGTTATCTAGTGAAATGAAAAGAACTCTAATAATATCTTAAACCTTAACATGGTATCAGAGCTAAGCTGAAGAGAGCATCTTTCACAAGAGAAAGTAAAAAATGTCATTGTTGTCGTACATGCAAAATAGGGTTTTTTGTTGATGAAGTATTTTAGCCCCAAAACCATCTAGAAAAGTGTGCCCTTCCTCAAGGATCACTTTGGCATCTTCAGCGCAACTTTCAGTGGCTAGATCTCCCGAAAAGTGAAACCCTAGTTTCACAAAGTACCAGAAGTACCAGAAAACCAGAGTACCAGAAAACTAGAAGCACCAGTCCAGAAATCCGTTGATCAAGTTTGAAGGGATAAAAGTTGGATTTTCATAAATCTGACTGCACCAGCTTACTCACCTTAGCTCAGCGCATCTATCCCCTAGATCAGAATTTCAAAATTCAAAGTTTGAAAAATTAGGGTTTCCTCATAAAATCCTAAGTTGCAGTTGCAGTTACAGTCTCAGAACCAGTTGCAGTATCAATTGCAGTTGCAGTATCAGTTGCATTTGCAGTTGTAGTACCAGTTGTAGTCACCCTTGAATTTCTTAAGAGTTGGTAATCATTACCGATGCTACCAGATGGTGCCTCTACCTGCAAGTGTTGTCAGAGGTATGTACTCACACATGTTTAAACGGTTAAGATTTAAAGGGTATTTTCAGGAGAAGGGATCTCTTGCCATAGATCCAGAAGGATCTCAAGATCCAACACATTCAGAGGAATAATGCAACCCAGGTGTGATTATTCTGATATGCATCTATTTGTTATGACATCATTTTGATCAGTGTTGAATGTTGTAGCTATGACCATCATTCTAACCTTTGATCAAAATTTGAGTTAAGGTATTAGATGGATTAAAATTTAAGATCATAGAGTTTATCCTCTAAACCAACCTTCTATCAAGATAGCATATTGTCTTAGTACAAAATACAGGTTGAAGAAATCCCTCGTCATCTTGAGTGAAGGATACTTGGAAGAAAATAAAGCACACTCATTCTTGAGGACAAGGCTCCAGGTTTGATTAATCAAGTTGATAAGATTCAAAGGTACACATGACAAGTTGATGAATACCCCTTTACAAGTAACCACTATAGTTAAGATCCCAGTCTTTGTAAAGTATTATACTTGATAGCATGTGAGCATATAGAGGTATACTTAATGTAATCATTTGCCTGATACAACTAACACCTCCTCTAGGAGAAACCTCGTGTGTTAGTTCTAGGTTGTCATGGAGGAATGTTCGATCACAACACTATAAGAGTGTTGACCTCATTTCGTAGTGTATCTCTTAATTTTGATCATTGCTTCAAACAAGCCAAGAGTGATAGCTCTAAAGGAGCTATTGTGGTGATTATTTGTGTTATTGCTTTATCTATTATTATCAAAAGGATATTATTCTTGCTTATTGTTTTGTTGACCTTGTTTCAGGTCACAGGTGATGACCTTGAGAAAGCTATAGTGAAGGTTGCAGAAGGAAACATATTATATGAGACATGAAGCAGACTATGTACATGACCATATACACTCATGCACCAAAGAAGATGAAGAAGAAGCTATCTCTTGAGATTCAGAATATCTCATATGAAGATCGATTGAAATGAGCAGAAGGCTCCAAAAATGACCGAACATTAGAACGGGAAGTAGATCTCGTTTGAACCCTGACTCTGTCTTCCATATTTAGATTTGGTATGCAACATCAAGTATACCTTGTAAGAGATGATGAATTCCTTGTAGACTCAGAAGAAATTGAGAGTAATCCTAATCTCAGAAAGGATCAGATGAAGAGACAACTTCCAAGACTGGAAGACAGATGTCGTGAGAAGACTAGATCGTAACTTTAGAAACTCCTAGGAGATATGAAATCTCCAGGATGATTTGCTTGTTTCAGTGACAAATAAGGAAGCCAATTAGAAAGACTAGGATATGAATTATTCTGTGAGAAGAGAAGTCAGTATTGACTTCCAATATTGATCTATACAGATCAAATGTGTTGCAAATGTACAAAGCCTAATGTATGTCCAGAGGATTATCCCAGCAAAAAGGGAGAAGACTATGACGAGACACTTATTGAAGAAACAGTTATAGTACTTATGAAGACAACTAGAACAACCATGATTCATATATAGTATGAGACGCAGGGGGAGCAATCCCCATATTTAAAATTTGAGTGGCAGTTGGTGCAATACATCAGTTGGGTCATGAAGACATGACTATGATAGCATTACCCCCATGAAAGAAGAAGAGCTATCTTGATGTTGGGCCCCAACAACTCCCTCTAAATTTTAACAAAATTTAAAGGGCCCCCATTAGAATCTTGATAATTATAATGAGCTACGGAATCAACCTTTTCAAATAGTTCCATACCTTGGCTTGCTTTGAGACAAACTTAAGACATTCACTATAGTGTGAGACATTCATTACAAGAGTATATGTCAAAATTTAGAAACGAGCATAGAAATCTCAATTTAAACAAAAACGTTAATTTTTATCAACTCTTTACTTTCGTTTAAATTATGATTATGTGTTCTTTCTTTTGTTTATTAGCAAGTTTGACTATTTTGAATAATGGATTCAATACTTTATCAAATAATATCTTGGTTGATTTCTCATTTTCATAAAATCATTTGGTGATATTAATTAATTAAATTCTTTTTTTTTTCATTTTGCATCTCATTTCAAAATAAAAATAATAATTAAAAAAAAAAATTATCTATGATTTGTTTGATTTTGTAAAAAACCAAAATTAATATTTTTCTCTTCTCCATTAACTTGAAGCTTCTAGAATTTTAAGATCATATTTGAAAGGAAATTATAAACAATGTTTGTTTAGAACTTATATTTAGTTTAAATTCATTTTTTTATTTTATTGTTTTAGATTTTGTTTTATTCACAATTTTTAGGTTATTAATTTAGGTTTCTTTTTGTTTCACAGGTTTCTATTATCAAATATTTGATACGGATCTAATCATGGCTTGATTTTATTATCCAAATACGTTCAAGATGATTGATCCAAAAATAATATTGGATTGCTACAAATAATTTTATGAGCAACAACAAATAAAATTTGGAAAGGCGTCAAGATTAGACAAACGATTTTGCAGGACTAATTGTAACCAAACCATGAGGAATTTGAAGAAACGGTTGAAAACCCAGAACCTAAATGGACCCATTTACCTTCCTCTTAGAAATTTTCCCAAACAAATGCACGATTTAAGAGATATTGATGTCCCTTTATGAAGAAAATTTCAGGTGGCGAAAATTAATAGTGACGCCTAGACTGTTCATTCATTGTATAAATATGTGAGAAAGTTCAGAGCCATAGAGATCCAAGAATTGGAGAGGAGGATTTTAATCCTTTCTCTTTTGTATATTATTTATTTTGTTAACTTTTCTTCTTTTCAAATGGAGTAACGAATGGTTGGAATCTTTGGGAGAATGGATGAGTATTTTCAAAGAAGAATATGGAATTCCAGGTTGCTTAATAGTTTTTGTCTTGTGAGTAAAATGGTTTTATTTTCATTATAATATCTTCATATTCTTTGAATAATTGATTATGCATTGATTTAAATTAGCTTTAGTCTATTTTATCAATACATGGTCAATTATTATCATTTATATATTAATTGTTTTCAATCTTTAAGAGTTTATTATCTTAAAAATTCTTCTACAATATGGGCATGTGATTTTGAGAAAGAATATGGGAAAGCAATTCATCTTTGGCTTTAGACCTATCTGATGTTTATTCCATTTCATTATTTCATTACTATTGTATTATGAGAATGTTATTATGGTTGATTTTAGCTTTAGTTTGTCATCATATAGTGTTTTCATACTATTAAATGTTATGTGTTGTCCATAATTTCTTATTCCATTTTTTATGTGTGATCAATCGATCATTTCATTATTGTAGAATTTATTTCTAATGTTAAATGATGGATAATATCAATACTCAGAATTGAGTTTTCTTTCATTCTTGAATATTGATTATCTTAAGATCACATGATTTTTAATTAATTGTCTACCTATTGTTATTAATTCACTCCAATATCAAATACTTCTTTGAATGTATTCTAGAAGTTCCAGTATTGTTCTGTTATAGGTTTCCCTTAACAACAGTACAGGAAGGAGATCATACAACACAGAAAGATAATATCAGTTCCGTTGATCAACTACAGGTTATTCTATGTGTTATTTAGTTAAGTTGTTTATGAATGAAACAATGATTACATTAATTAGCTTTGACTGTTTTTTGTGTCACTATTTCAATCGTATTCATTTAGTATTTATTCGTTTAATATCTTAAAAAAAAAAGCCAAAAAGAAGTGTTGTTCATATTTGATTCATAAACTTTATCAAACAATCATTTTCGCAAGATTTCATGCAAACCTTGTAAACTATATATAAATTTTTCATAATCATTTGTATATTCACATTCTTAGATAAATATTTGTAATTATTGTGTCGATTGTTAGAATATTTTCTTTAGTTAGTTTATTTCATTTTTCTATCTTTAGGACCCTAATTGGCTAACGGATCCATTAAACTTGTCATAATAGGTTACACCAAATGGCTTGGGTTATTTAGACAACCCCAGACTGGATCTATTCTTTCAGTTGACGCCATGTCAAATTTGTCCGTCAACAAATGGCGCTAGAAGGAGGGTCATGGTCGATTTAATGAATAAATGTTTCACTCCTCAACCTTTCATAACTCCAGATTTATAAATCCTTCTTATGTATCATCTTATAATGCACTACAAGGCAGGCTAACTATTTGGAGTCAATTTCTTCAAATTCTTAATGGCTCCTGCGCAAATCATTGTGTCGGAACATGCTTTTAATGTCTCACTACCAGTTATTTCCAACAAGATAGTTGATCTATTTTCAGAACTCACCTTTGATGGTGAAGGGAACACATCTGCAGTAGACCATATTTCTAATTTTTTTTATAAGCGTTTAAGACAGAAGATCATCGATTATAATGTTACATGCAGATTGTTTGCTCTCACTTTCCGAGGTCGGGTTAAAATTTGGTTTGAATCTTTTCAGGCTAATTCTATTCATTCTTTGTCTGAGTTTGTATTTGCGTTTTTATCAGATTTTAACAACTATGATTATGATGAATTAAGTGAAGAATTAAGTTGCTTAAGGAAAGAAAATGGTGAATCATTCAATGATTTTGGAATTAGGCTAATCCATGTTTGTACTAGATTCCCTTTGAAAGAAATGCTACTTATTAATGAGTGGTTTGAATATCTTGTTCCTCTCTAAGACAAGAAAGATCAATTAATTGTTAACCAAACTGAATTGAGCACTAACACTCAATCTCAAGATGGTTCAAATTTTCATGTTGATCTTGAAGATTTTGAAGCACCACAATTTTTGTCGACTTCTTTCATTTTGGCAAATCATGAACCACATAATGCAATTGTCACATCTAATCATTCTTTGCAAACAATGTCTCCTCCTATCGAAAAAGGAACCTTTACTTTAAAAGATGACAGTTGTCACACTCTCATAGATTTTATAACAGTTTCTAAAGTAAAAGAGGTTGAATGTGAAGTTGATAATCATGTGGACGATGAATCTGCCCCTAATTTAGTTGAACAGATCCATGATCAATCAATAGGAGACAAAATAATCAATCATACTATTAATCAACCTTCTATCTCTAGTGATTTTCCCTCAATGTTTTCCTTCCACGATTAACCAAATTGTCTCTTAAAAATGGTCTTGTATTATTTGAAAGAGAATACAAAAGAGGATGATCAGTTTATACAAGGAGAGGGGACAAAACCAAATTTCGAAACGCATATACCTATCATTTCAAGAGATTCATTCCATCTTCTTAATTCTTCTACATATTATTCCTTGTACCCTCATATTTTTTATCCTAATGTTGTGCGATTGCATGTTCCATATTACCTTGGAGAGAATTCAACATTATATAATCAGGTACAAAGAGATCACTGAATAGAAGATAAAGAGGGAAATAATTCTGCCCATGAACATATTAATTTTTATTCTCATCAATTATCCGTGGGTAAATCAAGAAATGATTTGAAAGAGTCTCAAATTGCATCTTCCATTGATTCATCTCAATTTGTGATTAAAGAAGAATCGAGATTTTTCCATGATCAATTATTTGAGGTTGAAAAGTATAATCGTCCAAATATTACTACCAATGATGATTATTCAAAAATGTTGTTCGTTCCATTTAGTCCACCTCAAATAGTTAATCTTGAAGTATTTAAGCTCAATGGAAAGTTTAAAGAGAATGATACATTTCTTTTCCAATCGAGAACCATGATAAGTTCTCGCCATCTTGATCCGACCTTTTTACAAGATTTTTTCCTTGATAATCTAATACTTTATTCTCACCAAGAATATTTGTCGCATGTGAATTGTTTCAAACCATCCCATGTCATTAATTGCATGTATCATGATAGTATTGTAGATTGGTTAGAGTATGCATATCTCGAAAAGTTCCCAGGGAATGGTAAGATTATCTTCACTTTATTTAGAGATCAAGGAGGTAAATTCAACACACTCATTTTATATCGTCCATATGGAGAAAATATGGAACAAAAGAAAAATTGTCAGGAGGATGGGGCACTTCGGTTTAGGCCGATGGTTATGTCAGGTCCCCATAATATCAATTTTTCATATTTTTGTAACCCATATAATGAAAAAATTGCAGAATGGCTGGAGGATTCATACAAAAAAAATGTTCAAGGGAATGGTAAGGTCATGCTTGCTTTTTTTTTTTAATGATGATGATAAAGGTAAGTATTAATATATTTTTGTTATTTTTCAATATACTACCATTCTTGTTAGTAATATTTGATCTTTTTTCCATTGCAGGATTGGAGTTACTCTGATGGCTACATTGGAAGCATGACTTCACTTAGTATTTTTTATTTGTTTAGTAGTTAGAGTAGGTTTAGGAGTAGGTTTAGGAGTAGGTTTTCTTTTAGTTTTATTTCTGAGTGTTTCTCTTTGTAATAAAGCAGTTATGAACACAAGTGGGAACACCAAGAGAACCATAATATGAATTTTGTTAGTAAAGTCCACTTTAAATCTTTTTCTCTCTGTTTTTTGTTGAATATTCTTTTCAAAAATGCAGTATCATCATGAAAATTTTAAATGGAAAGTAAAGAGATAAGTAAATTTGAACTATCAATTCAACTCTAACCCAAAGTGCCAGGAGTAGGACTACACTCATCTTAATAAGGATTTTTCTATTTTATTTTAGTCTCTTTTATTTTTAATAATAATGTTTGGTCAAAGTAACATCTCATGCATCACTATCTTAAGAAAAGAACTTGATCGCACATGATATTTTATATAATTTAGTTCTTCCTTTATTTTACAGTGAGATGCTAGTGGATCCAAAAGATCAAGTTTATCTTTGGCCAAAATCATTTCCTGAAAGGTTTTCTTTCGCTATTTTGATTTTGTGTACTTCTGATTTTGAATCCCATTAATAAAATTTGATTTGGTTTGTTGTGTGTTTTTTGTTTTCTTTGATTTCTTTGAATGGGTTTTCTTCTTATTTGTCTTTTTGAATCAATATATTTCTGATCAAAGAGTTATTGTCGAATGAAGCATTTATTTTAAGACTTGTGTTTTTCAAGCAAATTGAAATAGTTCAAAGAGGTCTTGATATTAAGATATAGCTCAGACAATTGATTTTTAAGTCAATTATCACTTTCATTTTGTCCTCAAATTATCTTTGTCATAGTATTACACCAGAGATATGGCTTAAATCTTTGAGAATTACGATGATCTTTAAAATTTTTACGTTGTCCATTTTCTTAAGGAATCACTTTTAAGTGCTTCCCATTTTTTAGATGATTTCTTAAAGGAAATCTAAAATCTGTAAACCATGATAAAACTTTCAGTTTTGAAAGAAAATAAATAACATGATCAACTATTCACATGTATTGCAATCAATCTCCAGTATCACCCCACTCTTTGTCATCAATAAATCTATAATTGTATTACTATTTAAAAGTGGCATAAGAGAGTTGAAATCACTTATGTGTGGGAAGTGTGTGTAAACCCATCGGGGTACTGAACAGGCTCGCTGGCAGCAGGTAAATGCACACATGATACCAAGACAACTTCGTCAGGGTACTGAATAGGCCTACTGGCAACAAAGCAATGTCAGGTTGAGAGGTAGCGGGTATATGTTTTTAAATTAACTTTTATGGAAGTATACATCATGTGCATACAACTATTGGATGGGATTAAAGCATTTGAGTGGGTTAAATGACATCCTTGTCGAGGCTATGGACGTCTGCTGGCAGCAGTGACTCTGTCAATGGTATTGAAGTTCTTTTATAAACATCGTGATTCTTTGATTAAGACATTATTTCAGTTTATAATTCTCTGCAAAGAAAATTCTATTGTTTGGTTATAACATTGAACTTATCCTAATACCATATGACCTCAGAGTGCATTTATTTCAGGGAGCTTAAATCTTTTTATCAGTTTTATTCTTTTCTTCCTGAGATGAAATCTTACCAAATCAGAGATAAATGCTTCACCCAGTAAGTCGTCATTTGTTGGGCCCCAAAAACGCCCCCTAAATGTTTACAAAATTTAAAGGGCCCCCATTAGAATCTTGATAATTATAATGAGCTACAGAATCAACATTTTCAAATAATTCCATACCTTGGCTTGCTTTGAGACAAACTTAAGACATTCACTATAGTATGAGACATTCATTACAAGAGTATATGTCAAAATTTAGAAACGAGCATAGAAATCTCAATTTAAACAAAAACGTTAATTTTTATCAATTGTTTACTTTCGTTTAAATTATGATTATGTGTTTTTTCTTTTGTTCATTAGCAAGTTTGACTATTTTGAATAATGGGTTCAATACTTCATCAAATAATTTCTTGGTTGATTTCTCATTTTCATAAAATCATTTGGTGATATTAATTAATTAAATTTTTTTTTTTCATTTTCCATCTCATTTCATAATAAAAATAATAATTAAAAAAAATAAAAAAAATATCTATGATTTGTTTGATTTTGTAAAATACCAAAATTAATATTTTTCTCTTCTCCATTAACTTGAATCTTCTAGAATTTTAAGATCATATTTGAAAGGAAATTATAAACAATGTTTGTTTAGAACTTATAGTTAGTTTAAATTCATTTTTTATTTTATTGTTCTAGATTTTGTTTTATTCACAATTTTTAGGTTATTAATTTAGGTTTCTTTTTGTTTCACGTGTTTCTATTATCAAATATTTGATATATGGATATGATTATGGCTTGATTTTATTATCCAAATACGTTCAAGATGATTGATCAAAATAATATTGGATTGCTACAAATAATTTTATGAGCAACAATAGATAGAAATTGGAAAGACGTCAACATCAGACGGACACAATTTTGCGGGACTGATTACAACCAAACCGTTAATTTAAAAGTGGTTTGAAACCAGGAATAAAATGGACCATTTACCTTCCTATAAAGAAATTTTCCCAAAAGAAATGCGATTTAGAATGTGGTATACTACTGAGAATAGGAATTTCGGTGAAAATTGATAGTGACACCCAGACTGTTCAATCATTGTATAAATACATGAAAAAGTTGAGCCATAGAGATCCAAAATTGGAGAGGAGGATTTTAATCCTTTCTCTTTTGTATATTATTTATTTTGTAAACTTTTTCTTCTTTTCAAATGGAGTAAAGGATGGTTGGAATCTTTGGGAGAATGAATGAGTATTTTCAAAGATATGAAATTTCTGGTTGTTTAATGGCTTTTGTCCTAGGTAAAATGGTTTATTTTTCATTATAATATATTCATATTCTTTGAATAATTGATTATGCATTGAGTTAAATTAATTTTAGTCTATTTTATCAATACATGGTTAATTATTATCCATTATATATTAATTGTTTTCAATCTTTAAGAGTTTATTATCTTAAAAATTATTCTAGGACTACAATATAGGCATGTGATTTTGAGAAAGAATATGGAAAGCAATTCATCTTTGGATTTATACCTATGTGATGCTTATTTAATTTCATTATTTTATTACTATTATATTATGAGAATGTTATTGTATGGTTGATTTTAGCTTTTAGCTTGTCATCATATGTTTTCATACTATTAAATGGTATGTGTTGTTCATAATTTCTTATTCCATTTTTATGTGTGATCAATCGATCATTTGATTATTGTGAGATTTTTTTTTATGTGTGATCAATCGATCATTTGATTATTGTGGAATTTATTTCTAATGTTAAATGATGGATAATATCAATACTTAGAATTGAGTTTTCTTTCATTCTTAAATATTGATTATCTTAAGATCACATGATTTTTAATTAATTGTCTTCCTGTTGTTATTAATTTACTCCAATATCAAATACTTCTTTGAATGTATTCTGGAAGTGCTAGTATTGTTCTGTTATAGGTTTCCCTTAACAACAGTACAGGCAGGAGCTCATACAACACCTAAGATAATACCAGTTGCGTTGATCAACTACAGGTTATTATGTGTGTTATTCAGTTAAGTTGTTTATGAATGAAACAATGATTACATTAATTAGCTTTGACTATTTTTTGTGTCACTGTTTCAATCGTATTCATTTAGTATTTATTCGTTTAATATCTTTTAAAAAAAATCCAAAAAGAAGTGTTGTTCATATTTGATTTATAAACTATATCAAACAATCATTTTCACAAGATTTCATGCAAACCTTGTAAACTGTATATAAACTGTTCATAATCATTTGTATATTCACATTCTTAGATAAATATTTGTAATTATTGTGTCGATTGTTAGAATCTTTTCTTTAGTTAGTTTATTTCATTTTTCTATCTTTAGGACCCTAGTTGGCTAACGGAGCCATTAAACCCATCAGAATAGGTTACACCAAACGGCTTGGGTTATTTAGACAACCCCGGACTGGATCTATTCTTCCAGTTGATGACATGTCAAATTTGTCCGTCAACACCTGAGTATCAGTTATTGTGCCACTCTCAGTTTCAAACGAAAGTGTTGTCGTGATAAAATAAGAGGAGTTACTCTCATATTTTAGCAGCCACATTGAGAATGAAGCAGTGATTCTCAGCCTCAGAGCAGATGTAGGTGCAGAATCCCATATTCCAAAAGGAACAATTGCAGAGAGAGTAGAGGACATACTCCTAGACAGTGAGACAGATAGTGCCTTACAAAAAGCACATAGAGCTAGCACATGATTGTGGATATTGAGTAGAAGTTGAGCAAGTGTACCAGATTGGTACAATGTAATAAGAAAAATTGATTTGAAGATTGAAGATAGAAAGACTCATGTTGAAGAAGGATCTGTACGTGTTGAAGCAAGCTCCTAGAGCTTGATATTGCAGAGGACAGATAGTTTTCTGACGAGCTTGGGCTTTACCAAGAGTAAAGTTGATTCTAACCTCTACTTCAAGGTTATGAATGATGAGTCGGTGACATTGCTATTGTATGTGGATGACTTATTCTTAACTGGAGAAGAAAAACTCATCACCGAATGTAAGAAGAAGCTCACTTCAGAATTTGAGATGAAATACCTTGGCCTAATGCATTATTTATTAGGTCTTGAGGTATGATAGAGCCCAAAAAGTATCTTCCTTAACCAAGGGAAGTATGCAGTCGAAATCCTGAAGAGATTCGACATGTTGGAGTGCAAGTTCATGAATACACCCATGGAAATGAAGCTAAAGCTATTGGTCGACACTTCGTCAGAATTGATTGATGCCATGTTGTATAGACATATCATTGGATCGTTGATGTACCTGACGAACACCAGACCAGATATTTGTTTTTCCGTGAACACCTTGAGTCAGTTTCTGGTAGAACCGAGACATGTTCACCTAGTTGCTGCAAAACATGTGATGAGGTACCTTAAGGGTACATTAGATTGTGGTCTCAGCTACGATGGAGATCATGATTTCACACTGAGTGGGTACACTGATTCAGATTGGGATGAAAGTGTCTCTGAAAGGAAGAGCACTTCAGGATGATGTTTTAGTTTGGGATCAACCATAATCTCATGGAAGAGTAGGAAGCAATCCAGCATTGCTCTCAGTACAGCGGAAGCAAAATACATTGTTGTGTGTTCTGCTAGCTGCAAAGCTATATGGCTTCGAAATTTTTTGACTGTTCTATTCGACCTAGAGATGGAAGAAACCACGATTCTATGTGACAACCGGAGTTGCATAAAGATGACAGAGAAACATGTATTTCATGACAAGTTGAAGCACATAGAGATCTGATATCATTACATCTGTGACATGGTGCAGAGAGGAGCCATAAAGCTCCAATATGTTAGCACGAATGAACAGGTTGTCGATGTGTTGAACAAGCCTCTATATCATGTAAAGTTTGAGCACTTTCGAGATAAGCTTGGTATAGTCCGAAAGGAACTCCCTCGAAAGGGGGAGTAGTGTTGTGTTGAGATTTGTCAGCCTAGTACTATGCTTCTAGCTTAATTGTTGTGATGTAAATCCATTCTAGTACTGCTTCCAGCTTAATTGTTGTGACGTAAAGCCAGTCTAGTACTATGCTTTTAGCTTAATTGTTGTGTTGAGATATGCCAGCCTAGTACTGTGCTTCCAACTTAATTGTTGTGACGTAAAGCCAGTCTAGTACCATGGTTCCAGCTTAATTGTTGTGTTGAGATAGGCCAACCTAGCACTGTGCTTCCAGCTTAATTGTTGTGACATAAAGCCAATCTAGTATTGTGATGTCAGCTTAATTGTTGTGACGTAAAGCCAATCTAGTATTGTGTTTTCGGCTTAATTGTTGTGTTGATATTCCAGCTTAATTGTTGATGCCAGCTTAATTGTTGTGTTGTGATTTCATCTTAATTGTTGTGTTGTGATTCCATCTTAATTGTTTTGATGATGTGTTTCCATCCTCGTGTTGTGTTGCCAACCTCGTGCTATGATGATGTGTTGCCAGCCTCGTGTTGTGTTGCCAACCTCGTGCTGTGTTTCCAGCCTTATGCTGTGATGATGTGTTGCCATCCTTTGTGTTGTAATATTGTTGATTTTGATGTTGTATCAACCCTGTGTTGTTATTAATGATGAGGATGTATTAGTTTTATACTAATCCATGTCGATGCAGTTAATGATGATGATGCCACTTCAGCCTCTTGCTGAAAATGATGATGATGATGCTACTTCAGCCTCTTGCTGAAGATGATGATGATGATGATGCCACTTCAGCTCCCGAGTCCTTGCTGAAGATGATGATGATGATATTATCTCAGCTTTAATGCTGAAGATGATGATGATGTTACCTTAGCCTCATACTGATGAGGATGATGATGTTACTCCAACTCCATGTTGTGTTGATGATGCTCCAGCCTCTGTGTTGTGTTGATAATGAGAAAAACTTTTGATGATTTATAGATACCTCAGTCAGTGTTCCAAGATGATATTGATGATGTTGTCTTCTCACCCACCTGATGTTGTTGATGATGTTGTCCTCTCTCTCGCCTGATGTTGTTGTAGAATACCCTTCTTGTTGAGGGGGAGTGTTGAAATAATGTAACTGCAAAGTGTATTCTAATTATTATTGTTGCATTATTCATTAGATCAATCCCCTATTGTGGATTGATCATGTCGGCTATTGTAAAATACCAAATCCCCTTTTGCAGATTGGTAAAAACATAATTGTAATAGGCAGAATAAGAAGTCGTCCCCATAATATATTAAAGGTGGTTATAACCACCCAGAAGAAGAAGTCGGCTCTGCCAGTGAAGAGACACCTCCGTCCACACATGTCAGAGTTGTATAAATAAGGAGGCTAGTGCCTCATTTAGACACACATTCACTTGTTCATTGTGAAGCAAGTTTCGGAGTTGCAATTGGAGAAGAGAGAGAGAGAGAGAGAGAGAGAGAGAGAGAGAGAGAGAGAGAGGTGCATTCTTGGGAGAGGAATTTTTGTATTTGTTTGAGTTATCTCTTGGCATTGTATTGGCTATTTATAATAAGGAATTTTTGTTGGGTTTTCTCCCCCATGAGGGTTTCCTAGGATAAATGATGTGTCTCTTTTGATTGTGTATTTCTCAGTGAACCTATCTTATGCTATTGTTATCTAGTGAAATGCAAAGAACTCTAATAATAGCTTAAACTTTAACATAAATAATATTTTTCATCTGATAGGTTCCCTGCTAACCATTAATTAAGGGTCAATACCAGTACTCAAACTTCCCCTCTCATTCAATTGGTGTATGTCACTCATTAAATGGTAACTGTCATTCGCGTACATAAGGCTTGGGGTAAATGTGTGAAAACTAATCCTCATTAATTAACAACAATCATTCTCATCATGTGAAATAAGCGCAATGAATGTGATATGATTACCTTGAACTACAAAGCATGTCCTATGTGGAATACAACCTGGGAAGTAGGAGTACTAATGCAAAATGAAAGATGCGAGAAGAAGGATGGGTGCAGAAGGAAAGGTCAAGTGTCATCCCTCCACATGAGACTCAAAATATTTAAGAGACTACACTAAGTATATGAATGTGTATGTGGGGTTTGGTGATAACCCATGTGGGATGAAGGTCTGGGATGCGGTGATAACGAATGTGAGATGCATGTGTGGGAGAACCAGGATGACAAATAGGTAGGCTGGAAACTTCTCCGCATCCACATTACCAATATTTTGCGGGATGCAGGTTCAAGTGGCTGGGATGTTTGACAAGGGAATTACCCCCAAATCCACATGGCTTGGGAATTTTGTAGAAGAGGTCTAAAAATAAATAAATCCTCAAGAATAAGAAGGTAAAGGTATCAACACCTATGCAAATTGAATGCAAAAAATGCACTTAAGTAAGTGATGTCCACACATATTAGTTTTATCCAAGAATACAGGTTGCAAAATGGAAGCTAGTTAATGCAAATAGAAAGAGGTCAAGAGTGACTACAATGGTGGTAAGCGAGATAAAATAAAACAACAATGTATTAGTATGCACCAAGACATTAGCAATAATAAGCATATGCAACCGTAAAGAAACATAAATGATGACGGGAACCTGTTTGGGACATGGACATAAAATTATTAAGAGAGAAGAATGAGGGTCAACGTTTAGTCATGGTGGGTCTAAATCAGGGTTCTTGGGCCTACATACGACTGTAGCATGGGCACCAATTAGAAAGGAGGATGCTAACTAGGTCACCCATGGAGGGTAGGCACTACCGCAAAAATTATGATGTGCAATAAAGAGAAAGGATAATGTCACAACTTGGTGGTATTGAACTTAAGGCATAGTGATGGAAAAAGTGATAGTTAATAATGAAACAATGGGATGTAGGGAAAAATCTATCACTATATGCCAGTTTAGAACACATACCTCTTGGTTCAGTGCATGTTGCCAAATAAAAAAATTGAACTAAATGTCACCATATCCTATAAAAACTATCCAAAAACACTAGACCCCTAGTTAAATTGCATAGTAAAATCTCATAAAATAAATAGAAAAGCATGAATCATAAGTAATGAAAGACATTGTTTTAGTGCATGTGTAAAAATGGCCATTTTGGATCTTGAAATGACCCAAAATTGGTCTATTTTTTTACAAATAAGATTGATTTTCACATTTACATTGTTGAAATTATCACCTCTCAAAATGTCAGTAGTCAATGGGTCATCTATAATGGGAGGACCTATCCCTACATCATCTAGTAAAATGGGAAGAGTCACAATTGATTCTTTATTGCCATCTATTAGTGGGATATCTTCTCCCACACCTATGAACATGAGATTTAGTTATTCCATTTGGGGAATGCCACCAATCACATCATTTCCTTCGGTAAGTTTTTTTAGCGTCAATTTTTCCATTGTATCCACATCAATTCCCATGTCTAAATTTGGTTTTGGTGGGGGTAAAATCCATTCTTTTACTGTCGAAAGTGGGTTTCCACCTATTTCTGGCATTCCTATAGATGTCTTGACAATATCAAATGTTTTTTTTCCATTTGGTTGGAATGTTAATCTTGGGTCTAGTCTCGCTTCTAGTGTTTCTACAAGTATTGGTGGTAACTGTTGGAGCCGCCCCTGTTTTTTCACCTTACACAAATTTGGAAAAATCTGATACTTATGGTCTAAAGCTGTTTTTTCTTTTCCTTTCCTTCCAAAAAATCATAAGACTCTGAGAGAACTTTCGTGGCCAGAATAGTAATGCTTTATCACTTACGAAGGACCCGTTTTTTCGCGAGCATGTCTTTCCTTAAGGTTTTTTAAGATTTCATAATCTCACAAGTTGGACACTTTATATCTCAAATTCACAAGNCCCGAGTCTCGAGAATGCGAACTCAGTTTTAATCTTCGTCCAAAGCAAAAACGGTCAAAGACCTTTAACCCGTGACTATGACATCCTCGGTGTTCCGCATCTCGGCATTTTTTCGACCCTAGGTTTTTGTTTGCTCAATCCCGAGGCCCGAGGACGCGATAATTGTTAAATAACCACAGTCAAAGACGAAGAGTAAAACAACTAACCACAGTCAAACTTGATTCTCGGAACATCGTCTCTCGTTTCTTTCTTTCATAAAATTGAAGTGCTCAAAATTCCGATACACGAAGTTACGA